>BLKR01015290.1:0-85542 GCA_011170035.1 Teleogryllus occipitalis | reverse complement strand
CAGTCAGTCTGGCTTTCTGTCTATATGTCAGTCTTTCTGTCTATATGTCAGTCAGTCAGTCAGTCAGTCTGTCTTTCTGTCTATATGTCAGTCAGTCAGTCTGTCTTTCTGTCTATATGTCAGTCAGTCAGTCAGTCTGTCTTTCTGTCTATATGTCAGTCAGTCAGTCTGTCTTTCTGTCTATATGTCAGTCAGTCAGTCAGTCAGTCAGTCTGTCTTTCTGTCTATATGTCAGTCAGTCAGTCAGTCAGTCAGTCTGTATTTCTGTCTATATGTCAGTCAGTCAGTCAGTCAGTCAGTCAGTCAGTCAGTCAGTCAGTCTGTCTTTCTGTCTATATGTCAGTCAGTCAGTCAGTCAGTCAGTCAGTCAGTCTGTCTTTCTGTCTATATGTCAGTCAGTCAGTCAGTCTGTCTTTCTGTCTATATGTCAGTCAGTCAGTCAGTCTTTCTGTCTATATGTCAGTCAGTCAGGTTTTTTTCTATGTATCAGTCAGTCAGGTTTTTTTTTATGTATCAGTCAGTCAGGTTTTTTTCTATGTATCAGTCAGTCAGGTTTTTTTCTATGTATCAGTCAGTCAGTCAGTCAGGCTGTCTATACATGTGTCCGTCTATCTATCTATCAATCTATCTATCTATCTATCTATCTGTCTGTCTGTCTGTCTGTCTGTCTGTCTGTCTGTCTGTCTGTCTGTCTATCTATCTATCTATCTATCTATCTATCTATCTATCTATCTATCTATCTGTCTATCTATCTATCTGTCTATCTATCTATCTGTCTATCTATCTATCTGTCTATCTATCTATCTGTCTATCTATCTATCTGTCTATCTATCTATATGTCTATCTGTCTATCTATCTATCTATCTGTCTATCTATCTGTCTATCTATCTATCTATCTATCTGTCTATCTATCTGTCTATCTATCTGTCGATCTATCTGTCTATCTATCTGTCTATCTATCTATCTGTCTATCTATCTATCTGTCTATCTATCTATCTGTCTATCTGTCTATCTGTCTATCTGTCTATCTATCTATCTATCTATCTATCTATCTATCTATCTATCTATCTATCTATCTGACTGTGTGTCTGTCCTGTCTGTCTTTCTGTCCTGTCTATCTTTCCCGTCTGTCCGTGAACACTACTAGCGCCTAAACCATGCGTAGTTTTTTTTTTTTCAAAATTGAAGATACCTTATTTTGTCTGTCTCTAGTTGAAGCTTTTAAATACTGAAAAACATTCTTTAAAATTTGGGGGGTACTTTACATAAAGCCCATTGGACATTTTCAAAATTGGGTGAAAAACGGCATCAATTTTTTTAAATTTCTCATTGGAACAGAGTAAAATACACTTACAAAAGTGCCATATGTCTGATTTTCATTATTAACTCTGAATTTTTACAATTGTAAAAGTATGAATGTTTTTCGGCGTTTTCTACAACTACAAAATTGAAGACATAGATTTTCCCTGCAAATGAAATATGTTGTCCTTAATGGTTTTTTCATTAAAATCATGTTCATTTGTTTTTAATTTTTAGTTGTCGTGCAAAAGTGTGTGCAATATTTGCAATTTAAAAAAATAACAGTAAGATGATTTTCTCAAAATCGGCTCCAAATTTTTTCTTTAAAGTTATGGTTTTGGTAGTGCCAAACGTACCCTATATGATGACAAAACACTCTATTGCTCCATTCTTTTGATTTTGAAAAGTTATAAAATTGTAATATTTTTAACTAGTCTAACGTCGGTAATATTTGTATTAGAGGCGGTTTCTTCACTTCATATTTATGAATACATATACTTTATATAATTTCATATAAAGTTCCTCGAAGTACTGTTTTCCGTTAAAATGAGTTCAAAATATCGCATTTTAAGAAACGCTTAAACGCCATATTCTCAAAAATAGTTCTATATTTTTCGGCTGACGTTTCCAATGGATAGCGCTTATTGCACTGTTTAATATGTCGTAAAGTTCATTTTGGTGTTTCCTTTTGTTTATTCCAAAAATATACAAATGTAATTTTTTATATATATCTCACGCCGTTAATGTGCATATTTCCATTGATTTGTACACATTATTGCATTTGTGAGTGGAATTGCTTCAAATGACTAAATGAAGTTTTTCGAAAACTCAGTAGATTCCTATGAAAAAGAGCTTCAAATTTTGCTAGTAATGTTTCATCGCCATTTTCTTAAAAAAGGCTTCAAATTTTTCAATAAAAATTATATTTAGGACGAGGTTTTACTCCGTTTTAATATTCTTGAAGTAATACTTCGGTTCTATTAGGAAACCGAAAAGTTGAGAAAATGTCAAGAAATGTACTTTTGGCGACCGTAGATAGCAGCTAGCAAGAAGATGGGCAAGATCGTAAAACCAGTCCACACGAAGGAAATTAGAAAACTTTAGTACGAGAAAGTCTATGCCGTTCTGTAGCACCATTAGTTTCGTTTCCATTTAAGAATAATTTATATTTTAAGAAATTAAAGCACATCTTCATAATCCGAGTCATACATTTCATGAGGTAATATTGCTTTTGAAAAAGATCTATTTTAGTGGAAATTGCACTGTTTTTGTTTCCACGAAATATTTGCAAATGGAAGGTATCGAACATATTGCGGATATAATATTAGAAGAAGCTGACAAAGCCAAGAAAACATTACTTCCAACGAAAAGTAAAGACAGGTATGCGAGAGAAATGCTTCACATGCATAAATTGAACATGAATAAAAACTTGTATAAATTGGGGAATAGAAAAATCTAAGACACTTCTGGCAGTTTTTTTATAGCGTCCTTTTTAGAACGGGTAAACACATGTGGCGTTTACAGGTTTTACATATGTACTCCGAAGACCACATATTTTACATGTAAAACATTTAATTCATTCACGTTAAATGTTTTATGTTGTTTAGCTAGCTTAACATTTACTTCCCCAATTTAGTTTTATGCATTCGTTGTTCATATGTAGTGGTTGTAGGTCCGTAATCTGTAATTAACATTTTTGTTCACGCTTCATGGGCGACTGCAAATACCTTGGCTAAGTTTGTGCTATAGTTTCTTAACGATTTGGCTTTTCTGAATTCTGATTGATAGGTGTGTCGTTTTAATTGCACTATTGAATTTGACTTGCACGTGTTCTATTATCATAGAGATAATCAACGATGTTTCATAGAATTAATGAGTATATGTAGTTGACTAAACGAAAAAGTATATAATGTAATAATTATAGATCACACTTTGTAAAGATAACAATAATTGTTATAACATGCTCTAAGTAAATATAATAATAATAATAATAATAATAATAATAATAATAATAATAATAACAATAATAATAATAATAAATAAAAAATATTTTATATTTCATCGTTTGTTACTAATAATTGTATTACATTCGAAGAAGAGATACACTTAAGTAGAAAATTAATTTTGACTTTTCGAAATTGATCGAACTTAAAATCGAAGTGGCCAATAGTTTGTCCTATGCTTTTGTTGTCTTCCTCTACTTTTTTCCCGAGGTACCGGAACGCCGTCCCGCCACGTTCCGCCAGAAATTAAGCCTTCATTATAGATGTGAAGATGAGTTCACCTACCTGACTCTTGTTTAACATCAAATTTAGACCGTAGAAATTGATTAGTGTAGCACCAATCCACATCTTTAAGTCAAACCTCTTATATTCCTAATCGGGACTATTTGGATCCGAGAGAATTCGCATTCATTTTCATGTTCCTCGAACTAGTCCTTTACTGCACTGTTAATTTGGCGTTTCACATTGTCCTGTTTAAAGTGACCGTTGTCAACAGGGTACATGTCAACATCTGGGGTCATCAAGCAGTCGATCGCAATCGACCGGTCGATCTCGAATATCTTTCCCTTAGATCGCGGTGGAAAATTAATACAATTAAATTGCTCAATAATGAACACGCTTTGGGTGAAAATAAATGTATGTTCATAATTTGTGAAAAAGTGTTGGATGTTACAAAGTAGGATACTAATCAAATTACTGCACTTTTAGAACATAATGTTTTATTTTCCTGAATTCGGTGAACAGATTATAAATAATGAATTCAATTATTCTCCAGTCAACGATAGAGAATATTGTCTCCTGCCTCATTATTTTTAAATAAACGCTCAGTATTAATGTGAAGCAATGCTTGCTGTAGGTACGGTGGAAAAATCCACTTCTCAATGTCAACGAGGACGTGTCTCTACTATTCACTCCCGTGTATGCCTCTCTTTCCTGCACTCTTGAGAACAGTCAAAATTGCCATCAGTTCCTAGATCAGTCGTCATAGGAGGCTAGGTGACTTATCTGTTAGCCCAGTGCTCTGATTCTGTTTTCTCCTTTTTATAATAAGAGTGAGTGCCAAATTGAAATTCTGATTGAAGGCGAAGTTTTTCTTAACTGATGTGAGAGGCAAGTATATTTTTGCCTTTTGTTTTCAAGAGTGGAATCTTAATAAACCCATACTCACTTAACAATGAAGTGGACTTGGCGATTTAATAATCAGTGTGGCAGTTTTCTGTTGTTATCACGTATAAACAAAATGAGTGCTGCAAAGCAATTAAGAATTGTGATATTATTTTTATTTTCGAACGTGAAAATTTAAAAATACATTAGCGATATTGCCATGCAGATTTCGATGCAAAGTTTGAGAAAAAACAACTTACTGGCAGGAGAAACTTAGAAATCTAACAGGTATTCCCAACACACTACATTGTGTATGCATAAAGCATTTCAAGAAAGTGTTAATGCAACGATTTCCTTGTTTTTTTACCTATCGGGAAATATTAAAAAGAAACAGTCCTTCATAGGCAATGAACTAATAAAGAAGGCCTTCAATGAAATCGAGGAGTTTGTATTTGCAGACTTCACACATAAAGCAGAAGTTGTAGGGGCCATCAACAGGGTGCAACTGTCATCAAGTATCTGTCGTCGAATTCAATCAGTAATCTTCAGTCAGGCCACACAGTTGAATATGAACCTGCAGAAATGTTCTTACACCAGTTTTCAAATGGACATTTTAAAAACTAAATATGTTCATATCTGTTGAACCTTGCGTGTTTGAAACTCTTTTATAATTATTTTCGAAATCAGCATGATCGTTTCCTTTGAAATTACCTACTTTTTCATCCGACGAAGATCACGCCAAGAAGACGTAGATGAGACGTCGAGAAGAGAAAATGTAGAAAACTAACAAAAGAAAAAGATGAAAAAGACGACCTGCAAAGGTGGCTCAGGGCATCAATGATGACACTGCATTACCTCTGACCGGGAGGACTTAGGGTTCGAGTCCCGACGGTGACAGAATTTTCGTCACAGGCTAGACCGCTCGGTCAAGTTCAGTTGATGTCTGGAGGAAAGGTCTAGCCGCCGGCTGTTCTGTTCTGTAGTTTTCTGTGGTTTCTCCGGTAAATACCGGTCGTATTCCGGAGCAGAACCCTAACAAAACAGACCATGGACCGCGCGCGATCTTTCCTTCGTCGTCTTTGTCCTATCCTCATCCCTTACTTACACACATGCACTTATGTGCACTACATTACCACACTTATGTGCATTACATTGCTCGTCTTAATCGTCTTTTGCTCGTCTTAATCGTCTTGCTCGACTTAATCGTCTTTTGCTCGTCTTAATCGTGTTTTGCTCGTCTTAATCGTGTTTTGCTCGTCTTAATCGTGTTTTGCTCGTCTTAATCGTGTTTTGCTCGTCTTAATCGTGTTTTGCTCGTCTTAATCGTGTTTTGCTCGTCTTAATCGTGTTTTGCTCGTCTTAATCGTGTTTTGCTCGTCTTAATCGTGTTTTGCTCGTCTTAATCGTGTTTTGATCGTCTTAATGGTCTTTTGCTTGTCTTGTTCGTCTTTTGCTTGTCTTGTTCGTCTTTTGCTTGTCTTGTTCGTCTTTTGCTTGTCTTGTTCGTCTTTTGCTCGCCTTGTTCGTCTTTTGCTCGTCTTGTTCGTCTTTTGCTCGTCTTGTTCGTCTTTTGCTCGTCTTGTTCGTCTTTTGCTCGTCTTGTTCGTCTTTTGCTCGTCTTGTTCGTCTTTTGCTCGTCTTGTTCGTCTTTTGCTCGTCTTGTTCGTCTTTTGCTCGTCTTGTTCGTCTTTTGCTCGTCTTGTTCGTCTTTTGCTCGTCTTGTTCGTCTTTTGCTCGTCTTGTTCGTCTTTTTCGTTCGTCTTTTGCTCGTCTTGTTCGTCTTTTGCTCGTCTTGTTCGTCTTTTGCTCGTCTTGTTCGTCTTTGGCTCGCCGTGTTCGTCTTTGGCTCGCCGTGTTCGTCTTTGGCTCGTCTTGTTCGTCTTTTGCTCGTCTTGTTCGTCTTTTGCTCGTCTTGTTCGTCTTTTTTGCTCGTCTTGTTCGTCTTTTGCTCGTCTTGTTCGTCTTTGCTCGTCTTGTTCGTCTTTTGCTCGTCTTGTTCGTCTTTTGGCTCGTCTTGGCTGTTCGTCTTTTGCTCTAACGTCTTGTTCGTCTTTTGCTCGTCTTGTTCGTCTTTGCTCGTCTTGTTCATTTTGCTCGTCTTGTTCATCTTTTGCTCGTCTTGTTCGTTCTTTTGCTTGTCTTGTTCGTCTTTTGCTTGTCTTGTTCGTCTTTTGCTTGTCTTGTTCGTCTTTTGCTTGTCTTGTTCGTCTTTTGCTCGTCTTGTTCGTCTTTTGCTCGTCTTGTTCGTCTTTTGCTCGTCTTGTTCGTCTTTTGCTCGTCTTGTTCGTCTTTTGCTCGTCTTGTTCGTCTTTTGCTCGTCTTGTTCGTCTTTTGCTCGTCTTGTTCGTCTTTTGCTCGTCTTGTTCGTCTTTTGCTCGTCTTGTTCGTCTTTTGCTCGTCTTGTTCGTCTTTTGCTCGTCTAATTCTTTTGCTCGTCTTATTCTTTTGCTCGTCTTATTTTTTTGGCATAGGACCTAGGATCTTGTCCTAGGACCTCCTCTCTCTATCCAGAAGCACTGCATTGACATCAGTGGATGCCTTGAGTCACTTCTCCCGATGAAAAAAAGACGAAGACAAGAAAAACGAACAAGGAGCGAAAAAGTGGACAAGGCGAGAAAAGACGAAGGTGCGAAAAGGACGAACAAGGCGAGAAAAGACGAAGGTACGAAAAGGACGAACAAGGCGAGAAAAGACGAAGGTGCGAAAAGGACGAACAAGGCGAGAAAAGACAAACTGCGAAAAGGATGAACAAGGCGCGAAAAGGACGAAGAAGGTGCGACAAAGGACGAACAAGGTGCGACAAAGGACGAACAAGGCGCGACAAAGGACGAGCAAGGAGCGAAAAAGTGGACAAGGCGAGAAAAGACGAAGATAATGAAGACGTACTAGACATAGAACTGTAGTGCATGATCAAGCCGTGATACGGTCGCGATCGTGCGATATCTAGCAGCGCAACCGAGAAAGACGCGAAATGCAGTGACATATGCTACTGTGAAGACAGACCTAAAGAGACAGCTATAGAAAAATCGCACTACAGTGGTGCTACAAAAGCACGTACTTAGGCGCAGTAATATTAGTTATGTAATGGAATGATAACATAGCAATTTGTCTGATATACACATCTCAGCCACCAATTGTATAAGTCTTACGAATCTTAGAGCATGAGATGAATAAACTAATTATTTTAAAGCTAACACATAGAAAGAAAAACTACAATCTAAAACTGCATTACATAAGCTCGGAATATAATAGCTAAATTCAAGTTTCAAACTGCCGTGTCAGGCCTTAAAAATTGTTGTATTGAGACGAAATTTCAAAAATCTGAGACTGCGCCATTATTTTAAGAGTTTTTTTTTCCATCCGTGAAAAATCTTAACAAAAAAATTGGAACCTTTTTTGAGAAACTTTGGAAAATATTAAAACTTCATGTAATGTATCGGCAAAAATCAAAATTGAATGCCAATCCGCAACATCAGTCAGAACGATCAGGGTATAACAATTTTGGAAAAAATCTGCATATGATTAAGCCGTTAGCATTGTTCAGAGACGGAAACACGGCCGATCAGACGTTTTCCCGGAAACTAATTTTTCGGTATGAAGGACCCACGAAACAGATTCTGATTAAGCAACGTGTTAGAGGAAGTTAATTTATTACAAATGCGAGAAAGAATTATCCTCATTTTTTGTATTAGTCATCAAATGCCGTTTTTTGTGTCAAATATCGCTGATTTTTGCAGTAGCAATATGATATATTCTCTGCACCACATAAGTACTATGTGAGATAGTAACAAAGATGAAGCTGAACTGAAGAAGAAGAAAAAAAAGAAAACACGAAGTATATTTGTGAAACAAAGTAGTACGAAGCATTGGTTTTGGCGAACCATCCCACTGGCAATCCGGGGACGTGAAGACCGCCTGGTAGATGCAGAAGCGCACGAGTTGAAAATCAGTTATCTTTCCCCGAATTTCCTGAGGCGCAAATCGCGGGGGCTGGGCGCTGCGTGCGACGCCGTTTGCGAAGGCGACGACGGCGCCGGGCCATCAGGCGGCAGAACTGGGGCTTCGTGTCGCTCGCCTCGCCTTGCAGGCTCCACGCGCGCTACCTCACCTGCTTCGCCACCCACGCACGCTTCGTCTGCCTCTCCCGGTCCGCGCCCCGAGCCTTGCATCCTCGCCCCTCCCGCTCCTTCCCCCGCGCGGAGCATGGAGATCGCAGACGACCCTCAATTTCCGGTCCCGCCCACCGTCGACTTGGCACGCCCCTCAACGCCCCCGCCTTCTCTACTGCCGCCGCTACCGCCCGGCAAGTCCGACCGCAAACCGCCCGCAACCGCCACCACTACCCGTCCCCACTCCATCCCGCCTCACTTCTCCCAACCCCCTTCCCATTCTCCTTCCCTGCCCTTTCCCCGCGCCCGCACGCCCTCTCGCACCCCCGACGCACGTGATCGTCTCGGAAATAGGGCGAGGTCGGCGTCGCGCCGCGTCGCGCGGCCCTCCGCCCCCCGCCCCCCGCCCCCTGCCCGCCCTCGCCACTTCCTCTCCCCTGCGTGCCCCTCGCCCTCGCTTCCCTCGCTCGGATTCAATCCACGTTTCACGGGCGCCTTCTAAATCGATAGTTCTCTTCAATTTACGCGTCATAAAACCGCGGAGAAGCATCTGCGCTCACTTCATGCCGCGTGACGAGTGGCTCCCCGGGGCAGCAGATAGCGCAGCTCGGGGCGCGCGGCGCGGCGCGGGGCGGGACGACGAACCGGCGTGTTTAACTCGCCTGACCCGCACCGCGCACCCCGCGCCCATTAGCCGGTTAGGACGATACGCGAGGGTGGTCGCGGGCGCGGGGGCGCGGGCCGGGGCCGGGCGAGGGCGGGCGAGGGCGCGGAGCGGGCGCATCGGCACCGTAATGGGCGACCACGCGCAGGGAGGGCCCCGCCCCCGCCCGCCCCGCCACGCCCCGCGTCACCACGCCCCGCCGCGCCCCTTTACTCCGAGGCCTCGGGGCGGCCACCCTTATCACTATAAATTGGTGTGTAGAGGTTGTGTGTGGGGGATGTGGGGGTATTTCTTCCGCGCGGAGGGGAGGGTGTTTCGGGAGGGTGTTGGTCCGCTGGGCCGGCCTCGCCCCGCCCTCTCCTCGCCCTCGCCCCGCCCTGCCCCGCCCTCGCCCCGCCCTCGCCCCGCCCTCGCCCCGCCCCGCCCTCGCCCGCCCTCGCCCCGCCCTCGCCCCGCCCTCGCCCCGCCCTCGCCCCGCCCTCGCCCCGCCCTCGCCCCGCCCTCGCCCCGCCCTCGCCCCGCCCTCGCCCCGCCCTCGCCCCGCCCTCGCCCCGCCCTCGCCCCGCCCTCGCCCCGCCCTCGCCCCGCCCTCGCCCCGCCCACTCGCTCCGAGATCGATGGAACCGGGTAATTACCGACCGCCGACTGCGCGCATTCACCCGTTTCCCGCTTTGCTTTGAGAACTAGAAAACTCATATATTTATAACTGAAATTCTATAAGAAAAAACGCTATTCATGGGTCTCTTTTGGCCTTAGAATAGTAAGTTGTAGAAAAGCTTAATTTTCTCGGTATTCATGAGAAAAAATGTTTATACAGATCTCAATAATTCCTTTCGTCAGTATGTCCATTGTTGTTTATCTTGATATATAAGGGCGGTCCCATTTCAATACCATTCATATGTTTATTATTGGTTTTTTGTTCTTGTGGACATGTAGCAACGTCAATTACATTGTTGAATAATAATTTTTTTAAATATTCTATTTCGGCTGATTCTTATACTCGTATATTTTCATCTGCTGATTAAAAATTAAGACAGAAATTCTATCACACACGATTTTTTAATTGACAAGAAATTGTTCGTGTGTTTCTTTATTTATTACATTTGATCAATAATTGAATTTGTTTACGTGAGTATTGTCTGTGAATTTAAGGGCGGCATTAATTAACTTTTCTTCCCACAATTGTGTTTCTTTGCGAGTGGCATAGGAGTAGAACTGTTCTGTGATGAATGAAACTTGAGTTCAACTGTGACTCGAACTGCACATTATTCTTGTGCGTTCTTCAGATACGAGTTGAATTGTAGTAGGGTATTTGAAGGAGAAATTTGACTTGAAAGTGGGTAAATAATATAAACAACTTCGGTTTCATTTGCGATTAATTCACATTAAAAGTGTAGAAGCGAAATTTGTTCCTCCAGGTTTAAGCTATTTTGATTTGATATCCATCAGCTAATCAAAATGCGCAGTTATACGTTTTTATCCGACGATAGTGTATCATAAATGTTAAGATGTTTTAAAAATTAATGTTTTAGGAAATAAAGAGTTTGCCGGCAAAGCACTTACATTATCCCCCAGAATATTACAAATCACTCATCCTGAATCTAGCAAAAACAGAACTCTAAAAATCGTGTGCAGATATACAAATGGTAAATAAATAATTTTCTACGGCTTCCAGCTGACAGCCGGTTACCCTTTTCGTCCAGATAGCGTGCATATTCCACCATACACTAGTCACCAACCACTTGCGGTCTCCTATGATATGGGATCAGCAAAATGCGAGGTCCTCCGCGACAACACATACATGAGAAACGAGGGTCAAACAATGATACCCAAGACGGGACTCTAACTCTCGACCTTTCGGACCTTGTGAGCGCTGAGTCGGTACACGCTCTTAGCCACCCCGGCCATAACACGAATCATTATTAAAATTTAATTTTTGTTTTTGTACGTCAGCATAGTCTTCGATTATAAAAAAAACAGGATTCTACTTGAAACTGAATATATTTTAATTTTTTAATGTCGTTTACCAACGACTTATTAAACACATCACATACTACATGTGTTATTTGTGGATTTGATGAAGAGAGCTGTATATATATATATATATATATATATATATATATATATATATATATATATATATATTAATACGATTCTTACGTTGTTATAATTATAGACATCAGTATTGCATGAAAATGTTTCCACTAAGTGATTAAAGGCAGGTTAACGGGGTTTGGTCAATAGAAATAAAAATATCTACAATATGGTTGTTTGCCGACGTTTCGGAAAATATATTTTCATCTTCAGGGCTTTCAATCACTAACAAAGTGTATACATAATTAAGGTATGTGCTGCATATTCGTCAATATTAGGCACCTCGCAGAAAGTGAGCGACATATAAACATCCTCACCACACCAACACACCATGACTGATACTGGTAGTACCATTACTACCAATCGAGCTGCGTGAATGCTGACTGAAAGTGAACAAATTCTGAATGTGTAGCATAATTTAATGTTCAATTCATTTAATTTCAATTATCATTTCGAGTTTTGTGATTTGAGAGCCCCCAGATATTTTTCTACATGAATGTCCTTGTGCACATCCTTCTTTTTCTTTGGGGCTTTTGTGTCAATTGTTTATTTGAATGTTTTACCTTCGTTCTCTATTAGTCTTGTATTACAAAACCAACATGAATATCCATATGCATACATGATCTTATGCATTACTTATTGTTTATTCTCTTTTTCTGTTTTTTGCAATGAATATCGTATCATCGGCAATTTATAAGCAATTGTTCTTCTGCTACTAATGGACGTGAGGAATGTCGTTTACCATAGGAGAATGGCCTCAAATCGAACCTTGCGGGGACCTTATGTTCGCTTGGCATTAAATCTGAGGGATGAGTAAATAATGCACCTTCATTACACTATATATTTCTAAGTGTTGAGGTCCATTATTATGGTATAAAAGTAACTTTGAATGCAGACTGTTATGGTCAGTAAAATCAGTTGCGTTCGAAAGTTCTAATAATCCTTTGTTCATATTTAAACTATCGTAATTGAAAGGAAGGGTACAATCTGTGAATTTTACGATACCATTCATAAGTTATCGTTGTTAAGTAATTGTAATTTGAAAGTATTGACAAGAATATGAAATATATGGGCCTCGTTAGCTGGATATGACTAAACAAAGGTCTCATAAACAATTACTGGAAATTCGCTTTGGCTTCGTAATATCGAAATGAAAACGTTAATGTTTAATGATGTGGGTAATTAAAAATGATTTTCCCTAATGGCCTGTATTCGATTAATTGAGTTCTCGGTCGTTGCAAAAATCCATTTGTCGTAGCGGTTAAATTGATTATTAAAACGTGGTGTTGCGGTGAACAGAAACTGAGTAACAATTGACCAAAATTAAGTTTCTCTACAAACACCCCATTCAATAGGAACGAGAATTCCAACTTTTCCCGAGTCGCTTCGAATAAAATTAAACATAGGAAAATGATTTTTTTGTAAATTTCTATTACGTTCATCACGTTAAGTACTCTTCTTAAAAATGTCGGAATTTTTTAAGCTTTTTTAGTGATAAATCCGTTACGGAAAATTTGCATTCAACAAATTAGACTTCATTGTCTATCATTTATTTCTGATTCTATTAGACTATTCAAATAAAAAAAATATTTAAGAGAGAATTGTTTTTAAAATTGGTTGCTGATGGTAAGTTAGGTGGATAGAGGGAGTCTGTCATTGTGCGCGCGCGTGCGTGTATGTGGGTGTGACGAACTTCTGTGGAAGATGCTTATAAAGCAGACAAATGTCGAGTGTTTTAAGACATAATTTTAGAATAAACCATCAACTATGGATGATTTTTTCATATTGAAGGAAATAGTCCTTACATTAAAGAATCCGTTACCGGAATTACCGAATTTTAATGCAATTAAATCTAGGGTGAACAGTGATTTTCATGATTTTTTAAATTAAAAACATTTTGCATTTGTGTTAGAACGGTAATGAAAGAATTTTCGCGATTTTTTAAATTAAAAACATTTTGCATTTGTATGAGAACGGCAATGGGGAAAAAATACAATGGTACATGGCCAATGCGTCTGCAAACCCTTTACTCCTAGGCCAACGAACGAAAATAATGCAGTCGGGGCCACGCCCAATTCTTCATTTTTATGTATCGTGCACATAATCATACATTTATAGCCACACTGAAGTACTACCATTTATCGAGAAAAGGAAAATACCGCTATTAAATGATGTTTTATTTTATTAAACTCTATTGAATGTTGTCACCTCATTGTTGGAACTAGGGAAAATTGTACCATTTCTAGCTAAGTTACTTCTAGACCCGTACTATGACACTAGGCCCTCTATCGCAGTTTGCCTTTGAGTGTCAATGGTAACGCAAGGTCTTGTTCCATGTGGATCACTACTCACTCGACTCCTCTATATTCTACATTGTGCTCTGACAAGTTTCAATTTTTTTGACCCCTGTGTCCCCTCCAGTAATTTGGACTCTTATCCGTAGGACCTCTTTATAAAAATACGCGTATTTTCTCCCCGCCTGCTTGTTGATGTAAATAATTCAGTCACAAATTCTATATTGTGTGTATGTGAGTCATGATGGAAGAGGACTGCCCTGTTCATTGGAATTAACAGACGTCTCGCGCCATGTACGGTTTAAGACGTGTTCTCTCTGTTCAGTATTCCAGTCGATTGTCACGTGTAAGTTCCGGAACACTGCACTGATCTACTTAGTTGGGCTGGCATCTCCCACGTTGAATTAGAATGTAATTTGAGTCAGAGTACCCTTGACTGTTGGCACGAACAATTCGGACGAGTCAGCCCACGCGTCTGGTCGCGCACTATCAACAGCCGTGTCCGGCCACTGCGGACGGTAATTGGCGGCGGTTCGTGGTACAATTTGGAGGTGTTTGCATAAAATTGACCGGCTGGAATAGAAACAGCTGAACACTGAACCCCAACATAAATATATAAAATAATATCAAAAATAATTTTATTACAATTAAAGTATAGATGACTCAAAAGGAATTATTTTGACAGCCTGTTGTACTTTTATCAAAGAATTAATAAATGTTTTCTTCACTACCCTTCACTTATTCAATTCTTCATTAATGGTTTGCTATATATGTGATTAGTCGTTCTGATATATCATTGGAAATAGTATACATGAATCTTTGTCTAAACAATAAAAATAACTCTTTAACAACATTTTTATTTTATTTGAATAATGAGCCTCTTAAATGTTTTGGCCATTTTCACAAAATTTACCGTTTAGGACCCGTTATTACATTACACACATTAGCCGAATTTAGGTGTAAGAGTACTATTAGTAAATTTCAGATTCTCCGCAGTCAGTTAAGATGAAAATGAAGGCATTGAAGGATTCATACAGGATCCTTACATAATTGGTTTTACATATTCGTTTATTTACATGTCTGTTTATGTTGTTATGTTTATCATTGAATTTAGTTAGAGAGTTGCCCAGAAGCGGATTGTAGTTGTTGAGAACGTAGTCTTCTGCGGCCGGAGTAAAAAGAAACCTATCTGTCCGGGAGATGCCGCCTCTTAGGCATCATTATCAATGTTTTGGCCGCCATACACCGACCTTGTTCAGGGTGCGGAAGTGGACTGCACACGGATGTATGTAGAATGAAATTCCCCTCCACCCGGCTGCCGGTTGGGTTGGTTGGGTTACCAAATACATATTACATTTTCATATTACAAAATACATGATATCATATATCTAAATTTTAAATCCGAGCTTATCCCCAGAATCATAAGTATTTCCTATAATATATATATATATATATATATATATATATATATATATATATATATATATATATATATATATATATATATATATATATTAACTTAAGTACAAGTAAATATTATAATAAAAAACCAAAATTAAATTTCCATCTTGGGAAACTAGATATCCAAGAAAACGAATAACATTTCATTACCACTTATCAATTCAATATATTTATATAACAATATAAATCATAAACAAGTAACTCTTTCCAATTCGAGAAAAAAAATTAATAATTTTTAATAAACCCTGATACAAAAGGTACAAATACTTTTCTCCTTAAAAATAAAATTTTCAACTCTTTCATTCAACCATCACTGTAATAATAAACTATAATAACATAAATAAATTCATAATAATACTAAAATAATAACATAAAAAATACTTTTAATTAACAATAACAATAATACCCATATTATCAAAATATCTGATTTGCACAAAACCTCTCCAATGTAAATGGAATGCTCACTATCCAAGCTCTACTTTGCCATTCCAGATACACCCTCCGGTACATCTACTATGTTACGACTTATCTCATCTTAAAACGAGAGCGACGGGCGATATGTACACATTCTAGAGCCAAAATCAATTAATTAATTGTTTGAATTATTTATTTTATTGTTTATTATTATATATGTTTATGTTTATTTATTTTAAGGAATTAGGCAAAATAATTGTTCGCCTGTTTATCAAAAACATGTCTTCTTGATATGATATGAAGTCGTGCCTGCCCAATGAGTATTTGAATGGCCGCGGTATATTGACCGTGCAAAGATAGCATAATCATTACTCTTAATTGGAGGCTGGAATGAATGGTTTGACAAAACAATTACTGTCTCGTGATAATGATTTGAATTTTACTTTTGAGTTAAAAGGCTCAAATGTTGATAGGGGACGAGAAGACCCTATAGATCTTGATAATTTATATTAATTTTTTTGGTTGGATTGTATTTAATAGATTTTAGTATATTGTATTTGGTTGGGGTGACAGGAGAATATAATAACTTCTTATTATTTAACTATGATGATTGGTTAATTGATCCTATATTATGGAATGAAGATAAAGATACCTTAGGGATAACAGCGTAATGTTATTGGAGAGTTCTTATTGATAATAAAGATTGCGACCTCGATGTTGGATTAAGAAAATTATTAAGCGCAGAAGCTTTATTTTTTTGGTCTGTTCGACCATTAAATTCTTACATGATCTGAGTTCAGACCGGTGTGAGCCAGGTTGGTTTCTATCTCTATTTATTTGCATATATTTTAGTACGAAAGGATTGAATATATTAAATGTTTTATTGTTTAGAATGATATTAATACTATTTTGGCAGAATTAAGTGCTATGAATTTAGAATTCATGAATGTAATAATATTACATATAGTATTGTTTAATTATTTATTAGGTTTGATCAATTATGTTGTATTTATTTTTGTTTTGATTGGTGTGGCTTTTTTTAACTTTGTTGGAACGTAAAGTTTTGGGTTATATTCAGATTCGAAAAGGTCCTAATAAGGTAGGTATTATAGGTATTCCTCAACCTCTTGCTGATGCTATTATTTAATTATATTATTATAATTGTTGGGTTGGTTGGGTTGGTTGGGTTGGTTGGGTTGGTTGGATTGGTTGGATTGGTTGGATTGGTTGGATGGGTTGGATGGGTTGGATGGGTTGGATTGGTTGGATTGGTTGGATTGGTTGGATTGGTTGGATTGGTTGGATTGGTTGGATTGGTTGGATTGGTTGGATTGGTTGGATTGGTTGGGTTGATGGGGTTGGTTGGTGGGGTTGGTTGGTCGGCTGAACGCCAATGCAAAGAAAATATCGGCCAATCAGGCAACGGTCCCCCTGGGCAGCATGGGAGAAGAGGAACGCCCGTGGTTGTACGTCGAGGAACAGCGGGAATCGCGCTCTGCTGCGACGGAGCGTCGTAGTGAAATAGACGTTTTTAGATCTCGTGGAGACGTAGGGGGTTGTCACCATTTTTTGAGGTTTGTTTTGAGGTTTGTGGGAGTTTTTGAGATTTCTGCCCCTCTTTTACCCTCTTTGGTCCCCAGCGGTCTTTCCTGGCTAGGCGTCGGGTGTTGTCAAAAATAATGGTGTGGCCAGTTTTCCGTGCGTGGAGAGCTACGGCCGATTTATTTATGTTATTGCACTTGTCATGATGAATGTGTTCCCGCAGAAGTTCCTCAATGGTTCGCCCCGTCGCGTCGATGGAACTGTGGCCGCAACTGCATGGGATCTCATACAGTCCTGATGGCAGATGTGGGTCACGACCTTTAACGCGAACTAGCTTTTTGCTTGAGTTTTTCAATGTCTTTTTAGGACGTCTTTATCAAGAAGCGGCTCAAGAGTTTGCCAATTTTGTCTGTGACCCCTCGAATATATGGCAAAATGACCATTTTGTAGTTAGCATCGACGTAAATGTATTGATGTCATTCGCAGTACAGGTGGCCGCTAGAAGTAGTCATTCCTGCCGTACGGCTTAGTTGTCAGCATTGGCACTGTACCCGTTTGCGAGAAATGTGCCCTTGAGGATTCCATTACACATTCCAAGGATTCCGCAACACACGCTCGAATTGCTCTGATGGTAAGAGTTTTCAAAAGACCCCGTTTTGTCGCACAAGACCACCTCGGCGCATTTCGCTCTGGTGAAGGTCGCAGTATGCTGGCCAAAACGTTGACAACTTAAGCCTAGGATGCGCCGTCTCTCGGACAGCGTTTTGATTGTAATGTTCGTAATTGTAGTTATATAAACTGTATATTTGTTTTTAAGTTAAATATAATAGATCCCAAGTTCATTAATGATAATTACTAATTCTTTTATTAAATGGCTTCAATAAAACTTGGTGTCTATTATATTTAACTTGATTATAATAGTTCTTATAGCTACATCGTTTTATAATTATAGTATAATTTCTAACCCCTACCTCCCTACTTGCTCGAACATGGTAGTAGGCATTAGTTTTTCTATTCAGCCTATTACTTTCTAGTGGGTGTATGAGGAAACAGTCACGAAAGTAAATATTTTTACTAACCAGTAAATTAATTTAAAATTCAGATGCAAAAATGATTGAAAAGACGGAATTAACACGGCCTGTGTGCGGCCCTCTTGCAATAAATGAACATACATGAGACATTAAAATTGAACCATGAGCAGTCTATTTACAAAGTTCAGGGCTTTGTTTCAGGGGGATCCCGAAGTCCTTACGCCTGTGCAGTATGCTGACAAAGGCCCTAAGCTAGTGTTCACCGGCCGGGGCCATGTGACGGGACGCCGCACGAGATATTTTTTTAATGTTGGCAATGTCTTAGGGGTTTCGTGTGAACTACCCGTAATAATTAATATGTTTCAAATTCGCAGTGCCTCGAGTGCGGCCAAATCAATCAGAAAACAATCAAGCGAAACCTGCAAGCATGGGTTCTGGTGGATTTAAATCTGCTGTCGACACGTTGTTCCCAGAATTGAACGCCCTGTGTGAAGAATGCTGCGGGAATAGATTTTCATCAGACACGAGCCAAATTTGCAAGCTGTGCCTGAAGGTGTATGATCTCCTGAAAGCTTTTGCGCAGACTGGTTTGACGAAAGCCGCTTCGCTTTACGAGCCTCCCTCGCTCGGGTGGTAAATGTCACAACTGCTACCTGCCTCATTATTCGTATAACGCTGAACAGAGTGGCAGCGACAGATTTACAACCGACATAATCAAGGTGCGGCTTAAACGTGTACAGGACCCTGAAGGGAAGTTTTGCTTCGTTCTGTTTCCCAGCAGGTGGCAGCTGTGACAGAGCGAGGCTTGTCTGTGAGTTTGAACGCCCCGTTTGTACGAAAACAACTGCTGGCCGACCGTGCACTAGATAGTTCATGTCCTCAGCGCAGGTTACTTTCTCTTTATTATGACCACTGTCTCAATCATTATTTTATGTAGTTTTCATTGAGGAAGAGAGCACAGGCCAAGATCATCTCTTTTCTTCTGGGCAACATTTCTTTTCTCCACCACCAGACAGTTTAAAAGCCATGAAGTGTATCAACAAAGTAAACAAATAATTAAAAATCAAGACAGTTAAGCAGAAAGCTCGTGAACACCTTCATTTGTTGTAATTGCCAGAGGCGCTCCCCAGAATTTTTCTTTGGGGATGGGGGAGCGACTGTTATAGTGTCCAGCTGACGTGATGTTCTCTTATTAAGAGTTTTTCTTATATGCTGAATATAAAATGTATTTTTATTTGTTTATTTGTACTTAATATTTAGAACATAAACAACTGGATATGTTGAATGTCTTTGTTAGTATAGAAAACTAATAAAAGCTATGTTTTTAATGCTTATGACTGACTCTGGGGGCGGGGCTGAAGCTCCACGATTTCCCAACTTTTGGTTCGCAGGTATATTATACATACTTTTTCGATGAATGGTTACCTAGTGGAAGATATGTTTTGCGAAATGTTATTCATCCTTCCTTATTTTTATGTATGGGACATGGAATTACTTTCAACTTAAATTTTTTAAATATTTTAAATAGTTATGTGCTCTAATATCTCTACAAATAATTAGTAATAAGATTTTAATAATAAACTGTCTCTCAGAGACTCAACGTAGACAGAAATTTTAAAATTTTGAATTTTGCGTTATCTTTCCACCACTTGGGTCAGATCGGAGTAGATATTGTTTGATTTTAAACTAGATAAAACGATTTAAGAATATTAATTGAATTCTTGGATCATTAGTAGATTATTTCTCTAAGAAAATTAACACACGTTGATATTGATCAACGAAATTGGGATGATGATACAGCAGCCACATATAACCACCGACAGCATGAAGATCAAAGTTAAGAATTCGATTCTTATGGGTGTCACTATGATTGATTTTCTCTCCTAACGAACTGAAGTCTTGTTATTAGCACAATTTTGGGAGATAAAATAAAAATATGAGTGAAAGCTAAAACCTGAAGACTTGCTTTAAGAACAAACAAATCTGGAATAGACACTGCAAATCAAAACACAAACAATTGTCTGAGGTGGCTCAAGGCATCTATTGATATCACTGCAGTTCCTCAGACCGGGAGGTCCTAGGGTTCGAGTCACGACGGTGGCAGGAGTTTCGACACACCTCCATAGCTAGGTCCAATTCGGCTGCTGTCTAGAGGAGAATTCTAGCGTCCGGCTGCTCTGATTGGTGGCTTTCCGTGGTTTCTCCGATCAAAACCTGGTGAATGCCGGAGAAGTGCTCTTACAAACGAGCCATGGTCCGCACGCAATCTTTCCTTGCCCTTTCTTGTCGTATCCTCTACCCTTTAGTTACACACACTTACTTAACTGCACTACACTCTACACATGTCGATACACCAGCCGGTAGCTTATTTCTTGCCACGGCGCGAACGGTTCCCCGCTGGTGGGATATACCTGGATGGTGATAACCCCACAAGCCGACGTTTAGGTCGGTTGCGGATCCTGTCATTCAATGGATATCCCCCGTGACAATTACATGCACTACACTTACGAGAAAAAATATAGTTGTGGATACGCCCGGAAACACGATATAATCAACTTTAAACCGGAATACTGTAGCTCTCGTAGCAGGACCCAGCGTTTTGGAAACTGAAAAGAGAATAACTTTTGAAAATACGGCACGTCGTAGATTTATATTATTTGGATCCTTGCTTGTTTGACAACTACTTCGATCTTGTTAACAAAGATAATTTCTAATCTTGTGCCACAATAATAGCCTAATGCCACAATAATAATCTATAATCTGTCTCATTTTTACTATTTCTATATTCCCTTTTTTAATTTCATCGGATCTCAAACGAAACACCACATAAAGTGAACTAGTATATGAATATCAATAGCACAGCTATCAAAAGCGTCTCTTCGAATTCCGCCTAAAAGATACTTGCCTCACCAATCTCCGAATAAGACCGATTTTCGAATATTAGCATTCGATCTGCTCACCAAATTTTGTAGAAGACATCGCCACGCTTACGAAAATTCTGAGTAGAGAGACAACTTTCTCGAATTCATTAAGACATCTTCCATTTAAAGAAAGACACGATATATTGAATTTAAGTCACTATAACATAGAGGAAATTGAGAAGTCATTGAAAATTTAAGATTAAAAATATCCAGAACTACTAAATTAAAAAATCTTTTATTTTTGTAAGATAATAATTGCATTTTTCTGAGCTGCATAATTGTCGCAGCTTCAGCAAAAAAAGTATATTAATCTGTTGCTTACACACTCCCTATCAAACATTTCTGTTTTTTCCGTCTTCAAGCGGATCTATCAGCATTCAAGTTTTAAAAAGTAACAATAATAAGTAACGTAGCTTTTGGTATTTTATTTTCAAACCGACACCTCTTACCATTGGTTCTCTAAATTTATTTTAATATTAGAAACTTGACTCTAATTTACGTTAAATTCCTTCTAAAGACTCCTTCATTTTCAGTTCATATGGAAGTCTCATGACGGGACCGTTGAAAGACCCCGTCCGTTGAAAGTCATGACTTCCAATTTAGTTTGATGCAGACAACGCACGATACACTTCCCAGGCAAATAATTGGGAAAGTGCGAACGCTGATACTGCAGAAAGTTACAGATAGGGCCCTAGCTTTCCACATCTGGGCACCTTAGCCTAATCCAGGTCTGTTCATGTGGAATTTCTTGGCAAAGCGGGTTCGGGGCAAGTTACTTGGGAATCATACTTATCCCCAGCCTCTTATTCCGTGTCTCCGTGAGTCACACCGCATCATATCATGTATTCATCTATCCATTGAAATAATTGAGCATTCCACGACATCAGTACTGAAATGAATAATGTAGAGAAATGAACAAGGTAGAGTTTAAGAAAAGCTTCACCTGTGGATATTGCAAATCGCTTTATATTCTCGTTGCTGGTCACTACTTCTGTTGCGTGTGCTTCCTGTAGTTGTTGCTGGGTGGCGCGATTTTCCGGCAGAGCGCGCTGCTCGGCATCCCGCTCAACGTCCACCCTTGCCTTCTCTTCACCCCGGCATCCCCCGTCCCCACCACCCGCCCTCTCTCACAAGCGACCACTGGCGTGCGCCCTCCGCCCGCAGGCGAAGAGTGAGCGTGTTGAAGTTTTCGATTTTACGGTGCGGCGACAAAAAAAACACGATCGAATTGAAGCGGCCTCGGCAACTTTTTCGTCCTCGATTCCGCGCGCACGCTGGCGCCGCTGCCTGGCAGGCGTTGCCGAGGGGGCATGTTGGGAGGCAGTGCGCACTGTTACGGGTGTGCTAGCTAGTACGCTGGTCTTGTCTCGACCGCGTCCAAGTTCCACCCTCGTCCCGACCCCGCTTCCGACCCCCGCTTCCGACCCCCGCTTCCGACCCCCGCTTCCGACCCCCGCTTCCGATCCCCGCTTCCGATCCCCGCTTCCGACCCCCGCTTCCGAGGCCCCCTTTACGACCCCCGCTTCGAACCCCGCTTCCGAACCCGCGCCCGAACCGGAACCCCGCTTCCGAACCCCGCTTCTGAACCCCGCTTCTGAACCCCGCTTCTGAACCCCGCTTCCGAACCCCGCTTCCGAACCCCGCTTCCGACCCCGCTTCGTCCCAACCCGCCCTAACCCCTCACCTCCCTTTCCCCTCTCTGACCACCATCAATTATTCCGCTCCGTCCCACCACACCTCGTCCGGCTCCGCCCAACCCCGCCCCCACATTCATTCTCTGCACATCTCAGCCTTACCCGCTACGCTTCGACTCTGACTGTGACCCGTTCCACATCCGATCCGCATATCCCCGCCTCATATTACTCCATACATCCAGCCCCGTCTCTTCCAAACACTCCCGTTTCCCGTCCTCCCTACCTCTCCCCGCCATCACGTCCCGTCTCCACTCTCTCCACCTAACACCTCCTTGTCCAGCCTCGAAACTCCACCCCGCTTTGACTTCGCTCGCCCCTGCTCTGCCTTATCAACCCGCTTTGGTTCTTATCCATCCTTTTTTTGCCTTTATACATATAATATCTCTCCCACGAAACATTTCTGCCCACCAACCCGCCTCATCATTTTCCTCCAGGTCCCCGTCCTTTCGACGTCTCACGATCAATTCCCCCTCCTCGTTGCGCATGCATCTGCACCCTGTAGCCCCTCACCCCGACCGCGCACTCTCTAAACGTCCCTTAACTTGAACGCCATACCATTAACAAACCCCTCCCCCTCCCCTTCCATATATATACCGAACATTATTTTTCTGTCTGTGGTAAAGACAATCTTTGCCACATACCATACTTACGGGTACTTTGTTGTACTGACTATCTACAGTTCCAATTTTCAGCCAACTACATATTTTTATGTTTCGATGGAATAGAAAACCAATCCATTGTATATTTGTGATTATAAGGTATTCCAAATTAGAATTTTGCATGCGTGTCTTCAAAACGGCCTAGAAGCACGCTATTTATATATTTATTTATTTGTTTGTTTATTTTCTATTTTCTTATTTATTTTCTATTTATTTATTTATGTATTTATTTATTTAATCATTGAACGGGATACACTCTTAATACAAAAAGTACTATAATATGAAATACACATTATCAAAGTAATACAATATCAAAAATATATAATGTAGCACATTAACAACATAATACAACAGTTAATGAACAGATTTCATCGATTTTGTAAAGCTGTACAAATCTGATTTGCAAAAATCGACAATAATGAACAATTGCCAGACAATTACTGGCGCCCTGGAACTGAACATTCCCCTCAATTGTGATTATCAACACGGATAAAGTATTTAATTCGACCATGTAAGATACACCAGAGCTTCATCGAAAAAAGAATAAGGGACAATGCCAGTCCAAAGAGAAGTAATGAGTTGGCCCAACTTCTTTACTTTCTCGTATACATACGTATATGCGGGAGTAATATACGTAGTATAGAAAAAGTTATGGATGCTGCCGAAAATCGATTTCGTGGTTTCAACGGAAGTACACATTTTGGGGTCCTCTGTAACCGAATAAGTGGTTTTTCTCAAAACGTCTGTCAGTTTGTTTGTCCGTCTGTTTGTCCGTCTGTTTGTCCGTCTGTTTGTCCGTCTGTTTGTCCGTCTGTTTGTCCGTCCGTCCGTCCGTCCGTCCGTCCGTCTGTCTGCCGGTCTGTCTGTCTGACTGTGTCTGTCTGTCTGACTGTGTCTGTCTGTGTCTGACTGTGTCTGTCTGTGTCTGACTGTGTCTGACTGTCTGTCTGTCTGTCTGTGTCTGTCTGTGTCTGTCTGTGTGTCTGTCTGTCTGTGTCTGTCTGTCTGTGTCTGTCTGTCTGTGTCTGTCTGTCTGTCTGTGTCTGTCTGTCTGTGTCTGTCTGTCTGTCTGTGTCTGTCTGTCTGTGTCTGTCTGTGTCTGTCTGTCTGTCTCTGTCTGTCGTGCCTGTCTGTCTGTGTCTGTCTGTTCGTGTCTGTCTGTCCGTGTCTGTTCGTCCGTGTCTGTCTTTCGTCCGTGTCTGTCTGTGTCTGTCTGTGTCTGTCTGTCTGTGTTCCAGTCTGTGTCTGTCTGTGTCTTGCGCCCGTCTGTCTGTGTCTGTCTGTGTCTGTCTGTCTGTGTCTGTCTGTGTAAGTGTCTGTGTGCCTGCCTGTGTCTCTGTCTGCCTCTGTCTCTATCTCTGTCTCTGTCTGCCTCTGTCTGTCTATCTCTGCCTCTGTCTGTCTATCTCCTCTGTCTCTGTCTGTCTATCTGTCTGTCTGTCTGTCTCTGTCTGTCTCTGTCTGTCTCTGTCTGTCTCTGTCTATCTCTGTCTGTCTGTCTCTGTCTGTCTGTCTCTGTCTGTCTGTCTGTCTCTGTCTGTCTCTGTCTGTCTGTCTCTGTCTGTCTGTCTCTGTCTGTCTGTCTCTGTCTGTCTCTGTCTGTCTGTCTCTGTCTGTCTGTCTCTGTCTGTCTGTCTCTGTCTGTCTGTCTCTTTCTGTCTGTCTCTGTCTGTTTGTCTCTGTCTGTCTGTCTCTGTCTGTCTGTCTCTGTCTGTCTGTCTCTGTCTGTCTGTCTCTGTCTGTCTGTCTCTGTCTGTCTGCCTCTGTCTGTCTGTCTCTGTCTGTCTGTCTCTGTCTGTCTGCCTCTGTCTGTCTGTCTCTGTCTGTCTGTCTCTGTCTGTCTGTCTCTGTCTGTCTGTCTCTGTCTGTCTGTCTCTGTCTGTCTGTCTCTGTCTGTCTGTCTCTGTCTGTCTGTCTGTCTCTGTCTGTCTGTCTCTGTCTGTCTCTGTCTCTGTCTGTCTCTGTCTGGCTGGCGGACGGACGGACGGACGGTCGGTCGGTCGGTCGGTCGGTCGGTCTGCCCGCCGTTTTTTTGACTTGTCTCACATCGGTAATATCAACTGATGTCACTGCAGTGCCTCTGACCGGGCGGTCCTAGGTTCGAGTCCTGACGGCGGCAGGATTTTCGACACTAGCTTTCCAGCTAGGTCGAATTCAGTCTCTGCCTGGAGGAGAATTCTAGCGGCAGGCTGCTCTGATCGGTAGTTTTCCGTGGTTTCTCCGAGCAACACCATGCGAATGCCTACCAAACGGGCCACGGACGGCGCGCGATCTGTCCTTCCTCTTCCTTGTCCTATCCTCTCCCCTTAAACACACACACACTAACATGCACCACACTACCACATATTCCGGGAGAGCGGTCGGGAACTTAGAACTTGTCCCGGCTGGGGAGGTGCGCCGCTGATGGGAGAGTCCTGGTTAGGGGGAAACCCCACTAGCCGACGGTAGGTCGACGCCGGATCTCGCCATACAGCGGGGGAAAATCACCATCTCCCGAGAAAGAAACATGCACTACACTAACGGGAATAATAACCAAAGCAATTGACGCGCCCGGAAACACGAAAAAATCAATCAATCATCGGTAATATTTACATTAGAGGCAATTTCTTCACTTAATTTTATTTATGAGTACATTTGCTTTAAATGAGGTCAAATAAAGTTTCTTGAAAACTCAACAGTTTTCTGTAAAAATGAGCTCAAAATTCTGCATTTTGAAAAAATTTCAAACGCCATTTTCTCAAAAATGGCTCCAAATGTTTTCTTCATTTTTTTCAAACGATAGTGCTAATTGCACTGTTAATTATGACATAAAGTTCATTTTGGTGTATTCTTTTGTTTGTTTTTTCCAAAATTACACAAATATATTTTTTGTGAAATGTCTCTCATGCCATTAATACGCACATTTCCATCGATTTGTATGCATTATTGCAATTGTGAGTGGAAGTCCTTCAAATGGCTTCCAATGAAGTTTTTCGAAAACTCAATAAATTCCTGTGAAAAAGCTTCAAATTTCACATTTACAGTAATGTTTAATCTATTTATTTATTTATTTATTTTACGTCGAAAAAACAGTTAAAAACTGCGTATGACGTGCTATGGGGAAAAGTGAATTGTGTGCACATTTTCAAAATTCTGTGATCCCTACACTAAGTCATATACTACTTAAATTTTGAATTTTGAAAGGGAGAAAAAAAACAAAAAAACTCCCATGTAATAAAATCTATTTTCAAGGATAAATAAGCAATAAATTTTTAATTTTTAATTTTGAAAGGGAGAAAAAAAACTCCCATATAATAAAATCTATTTTCAAGGATAAATAAGCAATTAATTTTGGCTCTTATTACTTCCTGCCGCGACAACATGGAAACGATAATTTGAATAATTGTATTTCCCACTGAATTCTAGAAGACGTGCACAGAAAATGAAGATACATTTCGCCATTTTCTTAAAAACGGCTTCAAATTTTTCAATGATAATAGCCATTTAGAAAGAGGTTTTAGTTTTCTTTAATATTCGTAAAATAATATTTCGGTTCCACTATAAGGAAACCGAAAAATTGAGAAAATGTACTTTAGGTGATAATAGATAACAGATAGCAAGGGGATGAGACATATCCTAAAACCAGTCCACACCAAGGAAATTAGAAAAGTTTAGTACGAGAAAGTCTGTGCCACTATGTAGCACCTCTAGTTTTTCATTTTATCCGCTTTCATAGAATTTTCTTTTTCGTAAAAATCTTCCTGTCATTTTACACACTATTTCCTATAATCGTAAAATTTGATTGATAGGTTCTTAGTGATTCCGGGTGCGTCAACTACTATGGTCATTAGTCCCGTAAGTGTAGTTCGTGTTTTTGCTCTGAAGGTGGCGGTGGTCTTCCGCAACTGGATGGCCAGATCCGGCGCCGACCTACCGTCGGTTAACGGGCTTTTCCTCCACCAGGTATCTCCCATCAGCGGGGCACCACTCCAGCCAGGACAAGTTCTAAGTCCCCGACCGGTCTCCAGGCATGTGTGGTAGTGTAGTGCATGTTAGTGCAAGTGTGTGTGTGTGTGTGTGTGTGTGTAAGTAAGGATTAAGGATAGGACAAGGAAGAGGTAGGAAATATCGCACGCGGTCCGGGGCCCGTTTGTTAGGGTACTGCTCCGGCATTCGCTTGGTGTTGATCGGAGAAACCACGGAAAACTATCGATCAGAGCAGCCGGCCGCTAGAATTCTCCTCCAGACAGCGACTGAATTCGACCTAGCTGAAAAGCTAGTGTCGAAAATCCTGTCTCATTCGGGACTAACATCAGTTGATGCACTCAGCCACCGCTCCCTGTGTAAAATCTGATATAAGGCTGACTGGACGAAGTGTAGATGACTTGTGATTATAGGTAACTTGTACAAATAAAGAACAAAATGCATTAATATTATATTAAATACTTCACCTACAGGCATTGATCTTCAGCATTTTTCTGAAGGATTATGAACTATAATCCTCAAATGGTCAAAATTTGTGTATAGCGAGAGAAGTAGGAAAAAATATACTTTAATAGCAAATATTAGTAATAAGCGTTCTGTCTATATTTTACGGCAATTATTTATTTAAGACATACTTTTACGTTTCAAAACTACGTCGTTACATCATCAGATATACTTTACAATATAAACACACAATGGACTAATATGAAGAAATCACATCGTATAATACACCTCAAACATGAAAATAACATAAAATTAAACTCAAGTGTTTACATGACTACCTTTCCACAGTAACCTCGAGCTTATTTTGTGATTGTCTTAAATAATTATGTCTGAAATAAAAAATGATTGTCATAAAATATAAAAGGATACGCTTCTTATTTCTAATGTCAATAATATCGACAATCAGAGAGTGGGTTTTTCCATCTGCAATTCAATAACAAACGCAATAAATTGTCTATTTTTGTAATTAAGAGTGGATGAAAGGTAAAAATTGTAACTATGGAGGTTGATACCGAGTGCTACGAAACCACATCTGATTATTTGTTCATTACCCTCCTATAAATAATGCGTTAATATATAACATGCACGCAGGGTGGTATGAGAATGTAGTGAGTGCTATAAATCTTTTATGCTGAATGTATCTCCTGAGTACCTACGCGTCATTTGTAAGTTCATCTTAGAGCATTTACGTTCAGTTGAATTCAAGATTCTTTTTTGTCAAAAACATTTCCATAAGTCGATAAGGCTATGCAAAGCGTGAAACGCGATTGCTTTGTCGGTGCTGGTGGAAATGGACAGGAGCGACGATTACCGCCCCCGGCCTCATTCCCATTCCATTCTCTACGCCCGCCCCACCCCACTTGCGTCCACATCAGCAGCGCACATCTGCGCCCACACCCCGCCCACAATCTCCCTCCCCGCCACTCCCCCACTCAGCGCACCCGCCTACCCCACTTCTCGACCTTCCCCGCACGCTCTCCCGCTACCGCTTCCCCGCACACACCACCACCCAGCCCTACGCCCGCTAGCCCATCAACATCGCACTCACGTTCACGTTCTGTATTCTTCCTCCTACACTCTCGCCCACATTCACTCGTTCACTCACATTCCCTCATTTTTTCAAAACCCTTTTCCTCATCACAAAACCAACTGTGCCGATAACATCTCCACCCATATACCTCGTATCTCGCCCCTGCGCACACCCAAATCCCCATCCAGTCCCGTCAGTCGCTCTCACTCAGTCGCGGTCAAATCTCGCTCACACTCCCGCCAGTCTCTCAACCCGAACCACCAAACCCCACACTCTTATCACGTTCCTACCTACAGCACTGTTCACATCTCCGCTTACACTCGCTGGCCACCCACTCGCCACCTACGTTGTCGCCCCCCGCCCACTCTCTCCGCCCGCCCTCAGCTCGCCCGCCACCCCCAGCTCGCCCGCCACCCCCAGCTCGCCCGGCGCCCCCAGCTCGCCCGGCGCCCCCAGCTCGCCCGGCGCCCCCAGCTCGCCCGCCACCCCCAGCTCGCCCGCCACCCCCAGCTCGCCCGCCACCCCCAGCTCGCCCGCCACCCCCAGCTCGCCCGCCACCCCCAGCCTCCGCCCGCCACCCCCAGCTCAAGCCCATGCCACCCCCAGCTCGGCCTGCCACCCCCAGCCTGCCCAAGACCCCCAGCTCGCCTGCCACCCCCAGCCTGCCCGCCACCCCCAGCTCGCCACCCCAGCCTGCCCGCCACCCCCTCAGCTCGCCCGCCACCCCCAGCTCGCCTGCCACCCCCAGTCCGCTTCCCTGCCACCCCCCAGCGCTCGGCCTCGGCCACCCCCAGCAGCGCCCGGCCCGGCGCCCCCAGCCTGCCCGGGCCACCCCAGCAGCTCGGCCCAAGCCACCCCCGGCTCGCCCGTTGCCACCCCCAGCTCGGCCCAAGCCGCCCCCAGCGCCCGTTCCGCTGCCTCCAGCCTGCCCGCCACCCCCAGCTCGCCCGCCATCCCCAGCTCGCCTGCCACCCCAGCTCGCCCGCCACCCCCCAGCGTCTGCCCGCCCGCCTCCGCTCGCATGCCCGCCCCCTCCTCGCCCGGCCTGGCCTCGCTCGCCTGCCTACTTCCCTTCGCTCGCTCGCCTGCTCGCCCACCCTCTCGCCCGCTTCCGCCTCGCTCGCTCGCTCGCTCGCCTCGCCTGTTTCGCTTCGCTCTGCTCGCTCGTTCTCGCGTTCCGTTTCTGCCTCCCTCGGCTCGCTCGCCCATCCCTGCCTCACTCGCCCATCCCCGCTCGCCTGCGCCTGCCTCGCTCGCTTCGTGCTCGGCCCCGCTCGCCCAATTCCCGCCTGCTCGCCCAACCCCACCCGCTCGCCCAACCCCGCCTGCTCGCCCAACCCCGCCTCAGCTCGCCCAACCCCGCCTGCTCGCCCAACCCCGCCCGCTCGCCCAACCCCGCCCGCTCGCCCAACCCCGCCTGCCTCTGCCCAACCCCGCCTGGGCCGCCCAACCCCGCCCGCTCGCCCAACCCCGCCCGCTCGCCCAACCCCCGCCTGCTCGCCCAACCCGCCCGCTCGCCCAACCCCGCCCGCTCGCCCAACCCCGCCCGCCTGCCCAACCCCGCCTGCTCGCTTCCACCCCCTGCCCGCTCACCTGCCCAAGCCCGCCTGCCCCTGCCCAAGGTCAGTTCGCCCGACCCCGCTTGCACGCTCGCCCCCCCTTCGCTCGCCCGCCGCCACCCAGCGCGTGCGCTGAGGCCTCGCGCCGAGCGCGCGACACAAAAAGAGCGGATCAGCGGCGCCGTCTCGCCGCCACGCTACAACAGGCTTCCCCCGCGCCGACGTGCGACGCCATGCAACGCCATGCGATGCCATGCGATGTCATGCCTACACGAGATCTCCGCGTCGGCACGCGGCCTCGCGCGCCCGCCGCCCCCGCCGCCCCCGCCGCCCCCATCGCCCACGCAGCCCTCCTAAACGATCCACCCGAATGAGCCGGCCTCACCGCCAGTGCCGGTCGCGTCCCTTGCGCCGTCGTTCCGATTCTTATCACCTGCACTGTCCTCACTTTACGCGAAGACCCATCGTTTCTTGCCTCCCACATCTTCTTCGTCTCCATTCACTTTCCTCGCCTCCCTTGCCCTAGTCTCCATCACCTTCCTCCCCTCCTTCACCTTCCTCCCTTCCCTCACTTTCCTCGACTCCCTCCCTCCCTCACTTTCCTCCCCACCCTCATAAACACCACCCGCGCCGTCCGGGTTATCTTCTCCAAGTTCCCCCTCGTCGCTTGCAACGTCCTTAATGCCCTACCTACCACACCATCGTCATTACTCACGCTGCCCTCGCCGTCGTCGTCGTCATCCACACCGCCCTCACTGCCCTCATCGTTCACACCACCCACAGCCCTGCACGCAGACGCTGCTCCTGCAGCTCCACGCCGTCCCTTCCGCCGCCAGCCCCGCCCTCGCTGCCCTCTCCGCCCTCAACGCCCGCTTCAGCCACGCCGCCTGCGCATATTGATCTATTTACCGAGTGTGTGACATTTCCAATTGGAGTCCGTCGCGCGGCGCGGCGTGGTGTGGAGCGGCCCGCCGGCGCACGCCGTCCAGGTCATTCGCTTCCCTCCCCGCCCTCTCCCCGCCCCCTCCCCGCCCTCCGCGGCGCGTCGATAGGGAAGGCCCCGCGCCGCTCGAAGCGCCTCGGAGCACCTCGGCGCCCCGCTGCGCCGGGCGGTTAGAACGCGCCTCCAAACAATACGCGGCCGCTAAGTGCCATCCTTCGCGCCCCACGCCGGACGCGGCGGGATGCCTCAAGTTCGATTGCGCCGCGGGACCTCCTACGCCGTGCAGTGGCTGAATTCAGCGCTGCCCCCGCACCAAGCGACACAAAACCGCTGGTTCTGCATCCCCACACACACTCTCTCTCTGCCACTATTTTTAAAAGAGTTACCTATCATTACGATATTGCGACTTGTATTGTAATAATACTTCGTCATTTTTTGGAAAAACTGTTAACAAAAACTACGTCTGATGGATGAAAAAGAACGCGAATCTTTAATTTTTGAAAGTAAAAACATGCCACCTCTGCAATAAGTAATTGTGTTTATAGTAATATAATATTATACGAACTATACTAAAATATATTTAATAAAAAACAGAAGTCTTGCGCTGGTTAGAAACGAACTCGATATCTCTCGCGTTTCAAGTTGCCTTTTTTGTCGTTGAATGCCTGATGTAATCCTCCTTGAACATAAGTAATTTATACGTCAAGTCAAGTTGAAAGTCATTTCCTTCCATCCCCATCAACCAGGAGCTCAGCGCCGTTAGTATCCATAGACCCGAGTTGACTGGAGTTGCTTAACTGCTGTGACATCATGGAGCTTGGTTAAGAAATTTGACTACTAGCTGCCGGCGGCAATTTTGAAGTTGTATGATAGGTTGTAAAAATTAATTTCACCATATGAGTCAAAATTATGCGAAAACCAATAGTATTTTTAAAAAATGCTCATGTCATTATTGAAAGATCTAATTTTAAAGACAAAATTTAAGATTCAGAAGATTCGTAAAGAAATATCTTGCTTCAACAAGAAACTGTGCACAGATTGCACTTCTCCCCATGGAACGTATCACTTTTTTTTACTTCCTTAACGTTAAATAAATAAAACAATATAGTTGTAAAAAGTAAAAACAGAATGGTCGGAGTTTGAAAATTCAGAGATATTACTGAAACTCAGACGTGCCGTTTTCAAAAGGTATTTTTAAAAAGAAAAACTTAGAGTCGTTTTTAGACTATTTCGAAAATTTTCTAGGGACTTCATGTAGAGTTCGTCAAAAAATAAAAGATCCGTTTCAAATTTGAGGGGCGGGACGCACCAACAGCCAGATTGATTGAAGAATACCCATTTGGCCGAAAATCGTCTGTATGATGTACGTTGCCCACAAGAGGTTCTGAAATGATCTTCTCGGTGTCGGGTAACCCCAAAACATGTATTTCGGCCAAATGCTTGGCATACTTTAAAATTGCCAAATGCTCGGCATTAAAATACTTTCTCTGTACTACGAAAGATTTTGTTGTAGACTGAATCCCGGTTGCGGGAAGTAGAATTGCGAAGAGCGGAAAATCCTCTGTTAGTTATTTCAAGTTTGTGGCATGTAGAAGAACTTTGACACGTGTCCGACAATATTAAATAATTTGCCTTAATTGATCTCATACTCGTTCAGACAGGGAATGACACGAGTAATAAATATGGTTGAGAATGTGGTTTTGATGGTCTTTTGTGGCGAATATTGCAGTCAATTTATTTGAAAACGTCGGGTTTCTATGGAGTGTTACCAATTAAAAATTCAAACAATGCAGTCCATATCGAGTTGGGTCAACGGGCCTGTTTCTGAGACTCCAAATAACGTCAAAAACAGGTTTATTGTCGCGTTTTATAGAATCAACTAAAGTGGATGGAATGTAACCCAGTAATTATGATTCCTATTCATTGCAAGTACTTGCAAATCCCACCTTTCCGTAACCTTTTTAGTATGATTCATTGAGGAAATGTTTAAATAATTTCCTAATCTGCTCCTAAACACTAGATGTTTTCTTTCTCTATAATTTTTGCAATCGACACATTCGTTTCTACAGCTTTTTTTTCCTAGGGCTCTTATCCAGCCGACAGCCGGTTGCCCTTTAGTCCCGAAGGTCCAGACGCATATTCGACCATACACTAGACAAACACTTGCGGGCTCCTCTGATCTGGGGTCAGCAGAACGCGAGGCCCTCCGCGACAACACACACAAAGTCAAGGGACAAACAGCCATGCCCTAGGCGGGACTCGAACCCGCGACCCTTCGGACCGAAGCGCTGAGTCGGTACTTGCTCTTAGCCACCTCGGCCGTTGAGGTCGGCTTCTACAGCTTCTTACTTTGATTAAATTCATAAGTAAAATAAGAAAAGCGAGCCGTAGCTTTCCATTCCAATCGTTTCCGTTTCTACAGCTATGTGACGAAAGAAAAGCGAAAGCAGGCGAAGTATGCTAGATACAGCCAAAAATATACATACATTTAAATAGAAGTGAAATAAAACCGTAGAAAAATTGAATTTCATATCTCAGTACCTACCATTTACTAAAAGGAATATGTCAAGTTTCAACAGGTATTTTGGCGCTGGCTGTTCGCTTCTCTTCTCCCCGTGCCGCGGTCGAAGCGTCTGGAAGCCTCATTGCTGGTCATTTTAGAAGGCGCCTCGAACTAGAACGCGACAGCTAAGTGGCGGCCGTCACGGCGGGCTGCGTCCACATGGGGAGACCGGAAATTCGATTACACGCACTACCTGCTGGCTGTGCTATCCATTCCGTACGCGTAATGTTGTGCACGTCATGAACGACTTTACTGTGGGCTCTAAATCGATTGTGGCTGTCGTTCTTTTGCGCTACAACAACTTGAAAATCATATTTTTCTTAAACAAGCATGGGAAAAGATTTGATCTCTCTGCTCTCAATCTAAATAAGATGTTACAATATTAAACTAGAATGTACTGGAATCTTGATACTCACGCGGAAGAAGTAATAATGATCGCTAATACATAGAAATTGCACATCGATTGACTAAAAACGTTGCTTGAAGTATAACAAGCTTATAAAGGGACTGCTGAATTTCGTCTCATTCGCTTCCGCAATTCGTTATCTGACTAGAATGGGATGCCTCCTTTGCCGCTATTTTCTTCCGTAAGACCATTTCCTGGATTAATTGTCTGCGTTGAATTCACGTTCTTTGTGCGCCGTTCGATGTTTTCAATTGTGAAATCTCCCAGCAATTTCCGTCGGAAACGCGTGGGTGATATTCTTGACGCGGCGCTGGCGAGGCTTCGACGCGTTTCAACAGAGGAGCTTCCGATGCGCCGAGAACGCCTGGCATTACCGCCATCTGTTCTTTCACATAGCACGGCGCTCTTAAGCTTTGTAGCTTGCTGTCGGTGAACATTTTACGCGCGTTGCTGTAGGTACCGCAATGCGGATTGCGTGGTATTTATATTAGAAAATGACGATGAGGGCGATCGAACAACGGGACAAGCGCCAACTTGAGCAAAATTGAGATTCTCAGTTTAACATCCACTATATTTAGTATTCCTCTATCGTGTCTTAGCTTAAATTTCATTCAAAAAAGGAGCTGAATAACTTTGGATGATGTATATAGTTCAATGTGTTGTTAATAGTAGAACAAGACACGTGTATTTTACTACATGTAGGTCTATTTTCTTCTCTCGCATTTCGGCACGATTGTCTCTGCTTATAAAAACTTCTGATTTTCATGTCATAAGTGTATTTTTTCTAACAATACATAAGATCTTTGAGTTGTGTTATCTGTGAAAATGAGACTATTATCTTTGGTGAAAGGTGGTTATGCAATGTTTAATAGAAGAACTGGACAACGTTCACAGTTCGCTTTAGGTTAAATAAATACAGAGAGATAGGAAATATTTTCATTCCCCTGCACAATTTGGTCGGTCGCACTGGTCCTGTTCGTCTGGCATAGTTAAAATCTTGAGATGTTTTCATAACGTCTTTCGCATGCATTCAAGTTTTTTCTTATTTCTACGTTTTCTCATAAGTCCTGTGGAGGAAATATAATCGTGCGAAAATTCTATCTCGAGATTTTTACAGGAATGCACGTTTGGAGGATCGTGAAAACAAAAGTGTGTTTAATTAAAAAAGTCGACCACTTTCACCGTCTGTTTTTCCTTATATTTTAGCGTTTGTCTGCAAACAACTCCAGCACTTCAAACACTCATCGTTTTTTTCGTATTCTTTATTCAGTCAGCGTTTAATAGCGGCCGTAAACAGGAATTGCAAAATTAGGAGAAAACTTTATATAGGGGCTACTACATCTCCAAAACTTTCTTAAAATTGCTCAAAGTTTTTTGCATAATTTAAAGTGCAGTCTGTTCAAACTGCTTTTGAAAATATCGTTAAATACTAATTATTATTTCAAGTAAGAAAAGTAAGAAATTTGTTTTCTAATTTCTTGTCTGACCTGAAAATCCAAACTAGAAATCTTCTAGGTTAAATGTAATTGAATAAAATGATTTACCGCGAATTGCACATGCACTACACTACGACACATTCCGGGAAACCGGTCGGGGCCTTAAGTAGCTTTGATACGTAAGGTAGTTAGTTAGTTTGGTTCTGTAATGCATGTAATTGTATTTAAGGGGAGTAAAGGGAACGAGGATTAAGAAATAAAAGCCTGGCGCACTTAATGGCCATTTGTTAAAGTATTGCTTCGGCTTTCGCCTGGTTGGAGAAAAGAGACAGAATATTACCGATCAGAGCAGCTGTCTGATATAATTCTCCTTCTGATGATAGTTCAATTCAATATGTACAGAGATGTGCAAATGATTAAACTAAAGACAAATTAAAACTATGGTTTCTGTTACTTAGGAATTAATTTTCATATTTAGTAAACATTCCTTTCTTATTTATAAGTCCCGACGGTGGCAGGATTTTCGACACCAGCTTGTCAGCTAGGTCAAATTCAGTCGCTGTCTGGAGGAAAATTCTAGCTACTGGCAGCTCTGATTGGTGGTTTTCCATGGTTTCTCCGAGCAACACCATGCGAATGCCGGAGCAGTACCATAACAAACGGGCCACGGACCACGCGCAATCATTCATTCCTTGTCATATCCTTACTCCTTACTTGCACACACTTACACTAACATGCACTTCACTACCATACATGGCCAGAGATCGGTCGGGAGCTTAGAGCTTGTCCCGGCAGGAGAAATGCCCCGCTGTTGGGAGATACCTGGTTGGGGCGGTGCCCCCTAGCCGACGCTAGATCGGCGCTGGATCTTGCCATACAGCGGAGGAAGACCACCGCCACCTCCCGAGGGGGAAAACATGCACCACACTTACGGGACTAATGACCTTGGCAGGCGGCGCGCCCGGAATCACTAACTTTCAATCAATCGATTATTTATAATTGGGGAGCGGATTTTGATGTCCTGCATTGCCAAAATTGGTCAATAAACTGCTCTAAAAGTGTTTTAAATATGCTCTAAGAGCAAAGAAAAATGACGTAAAAAAGATTATCAAAACTAGTTCGGATTATCAACTTATGCTGTTGGATACGGTACTGATGTAATCGAGGCTTCTATTCGTTCAAGTGAACTCGGCTTTCAAACTTTTAGTTTGGATTGTTCTTTGCCAGAAAATCTCTGTCTTTAGTTATCCCGAAATCGGCTGTATCGCCAATGACGCTGACAGGCGTTATGGGAATCTTAGTTTACGTACTCACAGTGGATGACATTACAACTTCTGAGCGAAGAAGTCGAATAGTCTACCAGGTACAGGTACTCAGGAATTCTGTGGTGAGCATTTGTTGCATCTCGAAAATATTATTCGAGGCAAGTACCATTAAAATGATATTAAAATCGATAAAATAAGCTAAAATTCAGTACAATTGACAGGAAAATATAAAAAGTGACTTATTAGTCGAAATCGACGAAAAATAATTATAAATATTATGACTTTTGTCATAACAAATTGAATTTCTATACTAAACGGCATTTTTTTAAAGAAAAAATATGACTGTTCATTAAAATCCTCCCCCTTACAAGCATGCTGAACTCTGACATTTTTGTTGTCAGTACCATACACTCCTTTTTGATGCCAGAATCTTTTGTTATACGTTCTTCAATTTTCTCACTAGTCCTTCACGTGCTATCGTCATTTTATTCAGCTTCTTTTTTTGAGTGCCCAAATATTTTCAATCGGGTTTATGACTACGCTGTTAGGTGGCCATAATAGCCCAAATTGTTCTATGTCCCCCATATATTTGACCATTTTCTTCCCTGTATGACTTCTAAATACTGACCTTGTTTCATGGTTCCATTAACTATTTATAACACACCAGCATCATTCACAGATATGCAACCCCAAATCAATACTTTAACAGGATGCTTCACGGGTTTTGTCACACTCTCTGGGTAAAACTCCTCGCCAGATCTTCGAACGTACTGGCTTCGATTGTTCATTTGACTTCGATTGTTCATTCTGAAGAGAAACATCCTTGGAAAAACTTTTACTTGTATGAGTATTTGTAATATAAGGGGGGAGGAATAAATCCCCCTAGATATGTTACTAGCAGCTAGAATACATGTGTTTACTTATTTTGAAATGTAAAGGATTGTAACACACAAATTTAGCAATAAATCTTGAATATATAATTACAGAAGTATGCTTCCTCTGCTCAGATATTCTGAGGACCAGTTTCAGTCCCTTATCCCAATCTAGTCTTTTCTTTGGCATTAGAGGATTGAGTTTTGATTTCGTCCATGGTCATTATTATTATTATTATTATTATTATTATTATTATTATTATTATTATTATTATTATTATTATTATTAATACACATATATTACATAATAATTATTAATAATACATTATTATTATAATATTATTATACATTATTATTATTAATAATATACGTCCATGGTCAATATTATTATTATTATTATTATTATTATTATTATTATTATTATTAATAAGGAGAAGAAATTTTTAACGCGGTGGGTTCACAAGTTATACATGTGTGCAAGCTTCAGTATTTCTTCAGTATTTGAAATGATATATTGCATGTGCTGATCGGCCGTCCTCCCAGCTCGGGAGGTTCCTGAGAGTCTCATCCGAATTCGCCTGATGTCTGACCCTGTTGTGTTGGAATGAACTGGCAAGAGAGGGCCAGAAGTAGGTTGGCGGTTATCAAAAGACTCACGTAGACGTCAAGGAAAACTAAGAAGGGGAACCCTTGGCTCTTCCCGAAGGCTGGTCTCGCAGAAGCAACGTGGATGTTTGATACGATACAACGAAGTGCGTGAAATGAACTAGGACGAACTGGTGTTCAATGCTCGAAATACTGCCGAGAAAATCTAATCGCGATCAATTTGTATGAAATTTATTGTTTCAGGTTTTCTAGCGATTCATATTTCCAATGCCATTACACAAGTTCTTTTACGTCAAATCGCACTCATAAAATGTCACAATTTTGAAGCAGCTTGAAACTGTTCTTATGATTTGAAAAGAGGTGACACTTTTTCCTCTGATCCCTTTCTTTACCAGTTATTTACCAAACATTACCCATTATTTTTTCGTAAGAATCCTACACGCGGTTAGGTTTAAATATTTTTCACGCAACTATATTTTCCTGCAGAAAAATACATCGGTATTTAAATTTGACATTTAAAGATGTAATTTCATATGACGTGAATATATTTTTTTACCATAGCATTTAAAAGCTTAGAATTAATTTCAATTTTTAAATTACAAATTTTCACATTTGGCCGACTCTTAAATTATTTTTTAAAGAAAACTCGTGTGTGTCTGTCTACCAAAATTCAAAATTGAACATACACAATTAATATTTAAGATATATTTGGTTGACCGGAGCACGTAGGTGGTCCGCCCGCTCTCGCCCGCTCATGTGCATCCCTCATCTTGAATATTCACAATCTGTCTTCAAATTAGTGTTCAGTGAACCAAGAAAGTATGTTAAGTAAATTGTGGTCTGCCATATTTCAGTCGCCAATTTGAGTTTTGAAAACCTACTTCAGTTTCGCGACCCAAAAACCCCCATTGTCAACTTTTAATTAAAATAAACCGAAAGGAAGTTCATTGGCCAAAGGGTTATTGTATTAGCACTAATAGCTCAAATCTGATGTTTTAAAAATTTATTTATTGAAAATACCAAAAAAGTGGGTGTTTTGAATGTTATTTCACGTACCTACAGGCTGAAAACCTGTCTCTAAATTATAAGTCAATGTGCGATGGACACTTGAGGATTTCCCTTGAAATATTAATGCCTTAGCTATAGGTATATGTATTTTGTAAAGGCTTAAACAATAGAAAAGTACACATTTTGAGCTAGGAAGCCAGCTTTTCACCGGATGATGTCTTAGGTCCTGACGGCGCTAAAGAAATAGCTGCTCACTTGCCACAAACTGGGATGCGTATTGTAAGACTCGACATTACTAGACAAAAAACACGCTATCTGTCCAGTAATGTCAAATTACTAGACAATGACATGAACCGGCGACTTGGAAACGAAACATCATCGCACAACTAACGATTATGGAGAACCTCCACTATATTACACTACATCCTCTCAGCATGTGGCGGCAGTGATACGCAAGAGAACACGTGCCATTGTTCCGTGAGTATCGTATGCGTTTGCCTGTAGCTGCGCGCGCACGTGCGCGCACCCTCAAACATCCGTACATCACATACGCCGACATCTCGACACACATGCACGGAACACGCATGCACACTCGCATACACAAGCGCATTCGCATATATACTCATACACGCAAACAGACGCACACTGGCGTACAAACGCACACGCGTTTACTTACGGAGTCTTGTGTACACATGCACACTCTTATATACGCACAGTCGTATACACATGCACACAACAATATTATTTATTATTGAATTTTACTTTATTATAGCCTTTTTTCGACATGAGATACCGGAGAGGTTGCCCAGGGTCTCAGACAACTGATGTCACTGTAGTGCCTTTTACCGGGAGGTCCTTGGGAAAACCTGTTACCGGTTGGAATACCGACGGTGGCAGGATTTTCGACATTAGCTACAGAGCTAGGTCGATTCCACATGCTGTTTGGAAAAGAATTCTAGCGGCCGGCTGCTTTGACTTGTAGTTTTCCGTGGTTTCTCCGATCAAAACCAGGCGAATGCCGGTGCAGTACCCTAACGGGCCACGGACCGTGCGCAATCATTCCTTTCTATTCCTTGTTTTATATTCTCTCCCCTTACACATACATCAGCCCTCTTACACATACTCACCCCGACTTACACAAACGGGGAGACCGCTCTGGAGTTTAGAGCTTGTCCCAGATGGGGCAGTGCCCCGCTGGTGGGAGACACGTGGTTGGGGAAACCCCTGTTAGCCGACGGTAGGCCGGCGCCGGATCTCACCATCTTGCGGAGGAAGATCACCGCCACCTCCCGAGGAGAAAGCATGCACTGCACTTACGGGGCTAATGACCTTAGCAGTTGACGCGCGTGGAATCACTAACAATGAATTAATTAGTCGACATGAGGTGTCTCTATCCAAAGCCATGAATTCATTTACGAATAAAAGTACATTTTTGAAATTTTATACCTTTACATTTCCTATACAATAACTTGAGTTCGAGACAGCTCAATTTGAGAGTATGTAAAACATACATCCTCAAGTTAAATTCACTACCTTTTTCTGAGCTGAAATATGAACGAAAACCAGGTGTACATTTTGATTTCCAACAGATTCCTTAGAAGAGCGTGTCTTCCCACTGCTACGGACCAGACGCTGCGACAACCAAATGAACGGTTGGTCGTAAGGGTCATCACTTCTGAACCTGCATCGTACAGCAAAACCCCGCAGAAAATAACGAGAAATATGCTAATCAATCGCCAACAAGATCAAAAAGAGAACGGAACCAACATTGAAGCTGCTCAGTGAGCCGATTTTTTACCATTTCATTGTTTTATTTATTTATTTTTTTATTTATTTTACGTCAAAAAAACAGTTAAAAACTGCGTATGACGTGCTATGGGGAAAAGTGAATTGTGTGCACATTTTCAAAATTCTGTTTAGTGTTACCATACGTCATAACTGAAGAGCCTTCAACTTCCGTATTTTCACATTTCAGATATAGCACAATTACACAGTTGTGTAACGCGCTGAATATATTTTGAGGAGTCATCTGCCGTTCAATATACCGCAGTAGTGTTGAAACTTGATATTGTTAATGTCAGTGGTGGTATGATTTGTGTTTTGGGCCCTCCTCGTCCTCTACAAAATCCACATGGACAGACAGGAATTTTTAACCGCTTTGCCCAGAAGTGGACCTGCTTCAGCGGTGAAAGATCTTGTAGGAGCGTCCAACTAGGCGGATCCGATGGCTGCGAGGTCGAGTCTCGCGTTAGCCATGGGTAACAGGTTGTTTCCCCACGCGATTGTTGCGTAGTTGGTTTTTTGTATCAGCACGTATCAAACCTAAACCATCAATCAATCAATCAGGATGTTCAAACCATCACCCTTTACCTATCCATCCTGTTATTATTATTATTATTATTATTATTATTATTATTATTATTATTATTATTATTATTATTATTATTATCGTCGCTGCTCGCGATGGTTCACTGGCAACACTCACTGCCTCTGTAACGTCGCTGAGGGAGGACCTAGTATTTAAGACCCGATGTAGCTATATAGTTACCGAATTCAACCACTGTCTGGGATTGTAGCGGCCGGCTGCCCTGATCGGTAGTTTTCCGTGATTTCTCCGATTAGAACCAGCCGAATGTTGGAATAGTGCCCCGACACAACTGTGAACTGTGCGCTATCTTGCGCAATCTATCATCATCTTTGTCCTATTACACTCACACACACACACACACATATATACATACATACATACATACATACACACACACACTTACTTGCACAACACCCACAAAAATCGGGAGACCAGGTGGGAGCTTAGAGCTTGTCTCTGTTGGAGCGGTGGTCCGCTGGCGGAGATTCCTGGCGGGGCGAAATCCCGCAAGTCTACGTGAACGTTGGCGCCGAATTTCCAATTCCAGCGTGGGAGGATGACAGCCACCTCCCGGGATATAACATGTACACTACGGAACAAGGGACTATAGAAATCGACGCGCCGGTAAAATCTAAACCATCTCCTATTATTATCTGTAGAGTGGAAGGCAATGGTAAATGAGTTTGTCCTTTTACCAGGAAAAGGGAGGATGATAACTATGGAACGGATTTTCATACAACATATTTTTACAGGGTCAAGATACTACTTACAGAGCATTTACTAATATTTTTTTGACTTAACAAAACATTCTTAAGGAATTGGAACAATTTTATTTTTAATATTTTGCTATTATCACATATTTATACATATTTTATCTATTGCTTCATATTTTGTTACATTTTAGTATATTTATAAGTCAAAAATGAACATTTCACATGCGAGTTCGAAATATACAATACTTCGAAACTAACTTTGATACTGAAGTACTTACAAAGCCACGCAATGCTCTCTAACGCCGCACCGTTGCTAATAATTGTCAAACTTATCCCTCCGCCCGGCTCATTCTATTTCTTGGAAACCGCGTAGTCGAAATCAAGGATGAGCGGATGTATGTGAAGTAGAAGGAACTCCAACCACGTGTTTCATAGACTCCATGTTTCATAGATGCCCATGCGTAACTTCATAAAACAAATATTTTTCAGATCATTGTCTTATCACTTTTATGGAATCGGGGGGGGGCGGCATATGCTCAATTTACCCTCTCTTTCTATCACAGACCACACAATACTATTCACTTAAGAGCCGGCTCCTCGTAAGCAACATTGGAGATACTACGAAAGTGTTATATATTTCGGAGGAAACTTAGGAATAATTACTTCTGTAAATGTAGAACATTCATTCAGCCTCTCTGAATCCATGTTAAGATTTGATCGGAAATATACTGAGCACGGAAACGCTTGAAGAATGGAATTTTAAACATTACAACGAATTTTTATTTGACCTATTTTGTATTTTTCTTACATATTTTAGAAAAAATAAATACATATATGTACTATTTTTTCTTTATTGCAATAAATGCCTTTCCCTAGTGATAACACGCTATAATTTTCTCCATGACCTAAGCTTAGGAATATAATATGGCTCTTAGTACCATCATCATAATCATCAATTGTCGTGAAATGTTAACGCACTGACTGCAAGTCGCTCCATGGGTCCGCTTCCGGTTCTATTTAAGGTAGGTTAACGGGGCTTGGTCAGTAGAATTAAAACAATTTACAACATGGTTGTTTACCGTCGTTTCGGAAACTATATTTCTATCCTCAGGGCTTTCAACCACCAAAAACGTGTATACATAATTCAATGTATGTTCCTCACTTCCTGCGAGGTGCCTAATATTCAACAACATGCAACACATCATTTAATTATTATACACTACCAACCATGTTGGTGGTTGAAAACCCTAAGGATAAAAATGTATTTTCCGCAACGTCGGCAAACAACCATGCTGTAAATTTGTTTAATTACTACTAACCAAGCCCCGTTCACCTTCCTTCAATATATCATTTATGATCGTTAAGAATTCATGCAATTCCGGTTCCTTTGATGATCTGATACGCTGCGGGTAGGACGAGCATAAAATGTTTGCCGCTCGGCAAATAGCAAGAAAAACATCTCCACTAGTCCGGATATGGTGAGCAGTTGCTTGTTACACTGAGTGTCGAATGTTTGAAGCCCCCATTTCATTATGTCTTATGCATCGATTCATTCACTATCCTAAATAGGCTATTGAGTCTCATGAACTGAAATCATGATGATGTAAGTTCTACTTATGTCCCGCTTGGGCACGCCGGGATCTCTGGCTTATGAGTTATAATGGTGGCGGAGGAGGTGGTGGAGATGGTGGGGGTGTGGGTGGTGATGGAGGAGGTGTAGGGGGTGATGGAGGAAGTGTAGGGGTTGATGGAGGAGGTGAAGGTGGTGATGGAGGAGGTGAAGGTGGTGATGGAGGAGGTGAAGGGGGAGATGGAGAAGGTGAAGGGGGTGATGGAGAAGGTGGAAGTGTAGGGGGTGATGGAGGTGGTGGTGGTGATGGTGATGGTGATGATGGAGGAGGTGGTGGTGGTGGTGGTGGATAAGTAGATGGTGGTGGTAATAATGATGATGGAGGCGGTGGCGAACGTCTGCTCGCCCCAAACCAGAGTACCGCTGTTCAAATTTCGATCAAATGGTATGAAATCCATGGCTGTTGGCGTCGAGTTGCTGGCGTGAGCGGCAGTCCTCGGCTGCGGCGGTTTGCTCTGCGCCGGAGTGTTTCCTCTCCGGGAATCGGATGTTCAAATTGCGATCGATCCACTTGCAATTTGGGAAGGGCAAAGGGTATTCGCGCCGGGGTTTCCCGCAGTCCTTTGTGACACCTCCACCTCTCAATGTTACATTGCTTCATCACTCACCTCATGATCATCACACGTTTCTAGCCATCCACTCCTATACTATCCCAGGTAGGTCACCAAGGCTCATGAATTGGATTCACAATGAAGTAAATTTTGTTTGTGTATATGTTTTTGTGTGTGTCCTTGGTTAACCCGAGTATTAAACTGGCTATCGAGAGATTTGGTCGGGAGTACTACCATTTTTCCTGCGTTCAATTTCATATGTGTGCCATGGCTCACTCAATTCACTATATATTGTTTTTTCATTCATATTTGATCCCCTTCAAGCCCAAATGGTGTAACTCAATTTTTCGTATTTTTTATTAGGTTGTTAATCGTATACAGCAAGTAGCAGTCTATTTCAAGATGAAAGGTTGTATGTACTTAGCAACAGTTCAGATAGGAAAACTACACCTTTACAATTTCAAATTGAAATGAAACAATTTCAAATTGGAACGAACACATGAAATTGACACTAAACATATTTATGAGACCTATCTCCCTCAAACTGAGACGAAGCAATTTTAAATTGAAATCTATCTAAAGGTACCTTGTGAATTGTAAATTTGAGTATAAAAAGTGTAAATAAATACAATATAATTTAGAAATTCTTGACACATTCCTCAGAACCAGACTCCCTGACCACACTACATTTACATTTGTAGATTTCATTACATTTTTGAACTAATTTGTATATATCGGTCATGTGGTTAGACGGAAGAACGGGACAGATGGCCGGATACTCACGATATCACTAAAGCTATTATAATAATAATAATAATAATAATAATAATAATAATAATAATAATAATAATAATAATAATAATAATTTACATTTCTCTATCTCTGGTACATTTAAGGCATTAGGCATGAATCATTAGCATTTATTGCTTAAATATTTTGATTTATAATATTTTCTAACAACAACGAAACTCAGTTTGCCCAAAAGTTTGCCGTCTTCATTAGACAAAATTTGTGACAATTTTGCATCCATATATGGTTTAATAACAGTCTCAGGGTTAGAAACGGCACTTTCGAAACTATTAAAAATTCAGGTGTGAAGTCTCTCAGTAAGGGATGGTTGCTAAATCCTTCTATGAATATTTCTTCCACACCATAGTGACAGGGACCGTTATCAATTATTAACAGAGCGTACGAGTAATACATGGTTAATAGTTAAATCTTAATGCGCAGATAATGAAGTTACATTTTTGTCCACAAGCAAAACAAGGGGCCATCTCAGCATTTGCTCAAAGGATCAGGGAAACTGAGCGAAAATCTAATCGAGGTAGGAGGTCATTGACCCAGAAGCTGCGGTACAATTCTTGTTACAATTTTTTTAGAATTATAGATTCAAAATGATAAATAATACATTAAGTATTACACAGTTAAAATTGTTACTTTCCTTTAGATGCTCAGTATAGTCTCTAATCGTTTAGAAACAGTTGTTCAGCACAAAATATTTTACTTGCGATTTAAATTATTCTATCGAATTTAGTCGTTTAATGTTATGTGAATTTTTTGCAATAATCTGTTAATACTGTCACTTGATGGATATGATTACTACGTCGAGTGTTACAGTTATGGACATTTTTGACAAAAACCACTGATTAGTAAATCAACAGACAAGGTAATGGTAAAATCTCTAGATTAATAAAGAGAGGCTTACAAGACTCAAGTGGATGAGATTTAGTTATTATTTGTACAATTCTTTTTTGTAATTTAAAACTCTGGGAGCTGTAAGATGTATTTCCTCAGAATATTATGCCATATCTCAGGCGGGAATGAACATTCGTGAAATATACACAACGAATAGTACGAAGGCAGGCTGAATTTCAAAGAATTCTGAACGCGTAGCATTATGAACTTAATTTTGTGTCGAATTCATTGAAATGGACGTTCTATTACAGGTTTGACTGAATTGAGAGACCTAAAAATTTTGATGCCGTAACATCAGTCAATGGTACACCGTTCATTTTCAATGGAGTAAAGAATTGTTTATTTGAAAATGAAAATTGCATTGAAACTGTTTTTTATTTACTATTAATTTGTTATTACGGAACCAATTTGAAACACCTGATATTGTACTATTTACGGTTTCTTTGTTGCAAAGAATGTTTGCATCATCCACAAAGAGAACTGTTCTTCCGTTTCGAGTCGTTGAGAGCATATCGTTTACGTATAGTAAGAAGAGAAAGGGGGCCTAACATCGATGCCTGCGGGACTCCACGTTCATTTGGCAAAGAGTCGGAAAGGTGTGTACATAATGTTCCATCATTCCAGGAAGGTATTTTTACTCTCGGGGATCGTTGTTTAAGGTGCGAACATAACCAATCTAGGGCAGTACCACTGATTCTATATGAAGGTAATTTTGAAGGTAAATGTCATGATCGATGGCGTCAAAAGCTTTTGAAAGATCTAAACATAATCCAATTGGTGCTTAGTTTTGATCCAATGATGAGGCGATAACTTTTTATTGTTATTATTATTATTATTATTATTATTATTATTATTACTATTATTATTACGATATATATAACACATTTGCTTCGTTATATTTTGAGCTCCCAATTTCATTTTATACGGCATCCTAACCTCAAGTTTTGATCACATGGAAAACACAGCTAGTTATACAATAGATATTATTAGAACAATAACAGATTTGTCATTTTTTCCCAATTTAAAATTCCTTAGTGACTTAAAAGTGACTGGTCTCAAAATGAATGTGTGTATTCTCAATATGGTGTTGTCTGATATCTGACTGTATTTCGTCTGGACTTGAAGATGAAAAAGTGCAGTTTGTGTTCTCAGAGGAGCCATCCGTCTGTTGACAGCCAAAGTAATATGGTGGGAGTTGAAATATGTTACTTGTAATCGGTTTGTTTCTCCAGTTCGTTATGACTATTTAATCGGTGCCAATAAATTGAGCCATTAACAATACTTTTTAAAGAAACTTTCTGTGTACAGTTCATTTCGCACGTTGTCATTCAAATGGGGTCTTTTTTTTAAATTTTATTTCTTCTCGTTCGAAAAGCTTTGTAGTTTGAGAAGGTTAGTTATAGTACAGTTTTTTTGCTGTTTTGGGAATAGCCATTCATTAGAAGTGTTTTTTACTATTACTCGGAAGAACTAATTAGAACTAAATAGAATTACTCGGAAGAACGTAAACATTGTGGTAAGTTAAAATGAAGCGAAGTTGAAGGATGTTTTGGTTTTTAGTTCAATTGACAGTTTTGGGGAATTATGGTGGTTTGAATCGGTCTTTATTGCATCTGAATTTGATACGTGGGTATGCAGCGCTGCAGTTAGACTAAAGATTAAGGAGCATGGCGAAGAGTGAAGGTTTTGATAAAAATTGTGATCTATTCGTGTTACGTGTTCGCTAAATGAAGGCACATTTAATTCTCTGCGAATATGAGTATTTTGAATGAACTGGAGGTATTTAAAGTTCGTTTTAGAAGTATGTATTGAATGGCTGTTAATTTTTGGAGATTAATTTGGGGTCTAAAACTTCTTGCTAGCATACATGAGAGAAAGCTATTTAGACAACCACTGCCTCTTACAACTGTTGTTTCAACAGAACATAGCATTCTAGCATTATTTCGAAACTTGCAATTTTCGAACATTCATATAATTCAATGAAAGTCATTTCTTTGAAACGTCCTTTCTTGTATCTGTGGAAAAAAATTGACGAAAAAATTTGGAACGGATTGGGAGAAAAAAGTTCTTTTTATAAAGTCCATTAATTCCAATCCCAAATTACAAGAAAACTACTCCTTTTTTCAAAACAATTAACATGGCCTTTTTTTTAAACAGCTGATTGTTTGGAACAGACTTTGTCTACGGCAGAAATCTGTTGACTTTTTGAAATTTTCGAAAATACAGAAAGTTCACCGAAAATGGGTCTAGTGCCATATTTGACTGTTCCTTGATAGATACGGAGAGAAAAATGAATGAAAAATTTAGTGCCGTTTTAGAGAAAAAATTGTTTTAAAAAAATTAAAAATTGCCTGTATTTCGTGCAAAATTACGCAAAAATTTCTCATATTTTTTAACAATTGCACTTGACTTTAGTTCAAGATCTGTCTTTAAGGTAGAGATTTCATTAAGGAAAAACTTTCTTTAATATTCTAGTTGTAGGAAGACGTCCAAAAATTGCACTTTAGACATTTTCAAAAAATCTGGGATTTCAACTGACATGAGATCTGCACCATTCATTTAAGCGTCCTTGACTCTCTCCGAGGACGTTTAGAGGAAATTTACTAAAACAAATTGGAGATAGTTTTGAGAAAATTTTGAAAATGATTTTGAGGCTTCGCGTCAAGAACGTTCAAAAATCAAAATATCCATTTGAAACTCCTAAAGCCTCCAGTTCGTTCAGATCGATTGAGGAATATCAATTTTGGAGAAAATCGACAAAACTGTTTGGGCGCTAGCGGTGGCCACAGACAGACGGTTCGGCTCGATCGAACGTTTTGATGTCTATTGATTTTTCGGAATCAAGGAGCCACAAATCATGGATTCTGGCTTCACCGCGTGTAAAAGGAATTTTTGTTTACATTTATCAACTGGATTTATCTACGTTTCTTTACCGGGGCCCGGCAATATGAGTTTTTATGGCGAAAATTCGCTTTTTTCCGTCTTACGATTACTTAACTTTCTATTCTTACAAAGTAAATGCGAGAAAGTAAAAAAAATGAAAAGATCTAAAATACCTTCCGATATTCTTCCCAAGTGTTCATGACCATCACTAATGTAACTTACTTCTCAAGATCTTCAATACATCGGGTCACTAATTGGTACTAATTTGATGATGATTCATGAGTTACAAAAAATTACGCATCTTGGGAAATGGTCAAGGATTTTATTTACAATTTGTTTGGGACTGGAGATGTTCTTATGTTGTTACCAAATCTCATCTTTTAACCATGAAAATAAAACTTGGACTTATTGTGTCTCCACATTATTCTTGTATTATCATGTTTTCATTTAATTTAGGACGTTTTGTAAATATTTTAATGTTAATACAGTGAAGTTGACTGCATTTCATATTTTCTTATCCATTCTTTACCAGAAACGATGTAACTCCATTTAGACTCTTTTAGTAAATCTGTAATCAGACAAAATTCATTAATATTTTAAAAGTAAAATAAATAGTTCTAAACCAACTTATATAAAAAAGAAAATAAAATACTGCTAAATTTTATATGGAAATGTCAGTAAACCACTAAATATCTCTGTATAAAAAAACGTGAATTGTAGAACTAGGGTTTAAAGGAGCTCATTTTTCTGTTGCAAAACTTTATTTTGTAACATTGAGGACACTTCTAACTCAGTAAAAAGACAATAATAGATACATTTTGTTTTAAAAATGAAACAGTACGAAGCAACTTTAATTTTTTTCCTTTAAATAATTCATTTTACTGTGTTTCTATTTGTATCTATAAGAAGTGCTCTAAAATATTTTTAAAATACTCGTTACCTTCTTCCATAGTATAACTATGTCCAGTAAAAGAGAGGGTATGCATTGGGATCTGAAGAAAACGTGGGCAGATTGTACTCTTCCCTTCCCAGCATACATTATTTACTGTTTTGAGAATTAATTCATTGACTTATAAATAAAAAATGAAAATAATTCTGTATTCCATCGATTAGTTCAGAAACTTAGAACCAGTCAGGTATTTCTTGTTTACCTCTCGCTTTGCCGGGTGCACGCTGCTCCGGGCACCAATCCCGATCGATTCGTGTGAAATTTGTGGTAGACAAAGCGGTCTCGCCGAATTTCCCGGGATTTCTTTCGTTTCACCTACCAATCCGTCACTATCCATCATTTACACATCGTCGCAATTAAAATTTATGTATTAATTTATTTGCTATTCCAGGTCACTCAGGGTCTCTGGGCTCATAATAATGTAACGCCTCTTCATCTCCCGCTTGAATGAACCACGAACCATTGGCTCACGGCTGGCTGTGGGTAGCGTCGTACGCAGTGTCACGATATTTTATCTGAGCATTTAGCTGTTCAAATCCCTGTTGATTGATGTGAGTTAACATCGTGACCTGTGGCGTAGTGGCCTCTCATCTTCCTCCTTGGGGTACCTCAGTTCAAATCCCCAACTTTCCATAAGGAACTTGTAATGAACATAAAGGGTTCGTGACTGGTTTTTTCAGGGTGACTGGTATTCTCGGGATTCTCGCGATTCCCTGTCTTTAATTCCACTATCATCATTCAACAATGAAACCATTCTCCTCGCGGTATGGGCACAAATACTTAGTTATACAGACTCATAATAACATCGTTGACGATCGATAATTTCAGCTGAAAAGGGGCATCTCTTCATATATTTTTCGGGGGTCTGCCATTTTTCCTGCATCTCATTTTAATACTGTTCCGTTGTTTACATCATCTTCATCCGCAAGTTCTCTACCAATCCCAGGTAGGAAAGTCGGGCTCTGGAGTCATAAAGCATCTCTTGTTTACCTCCCGCTCCGGCGAGCGCGCGCCTCCAAGTGCCGGCTGGCGTGAGCGTCGCTCGTCCGGAACGTGCCCTTTCGTTCCATCTCGTGCCCACGCTGAAAACGGGTCGATTGATATGAAATTTGTGGTGGAAAAAGTGGTTTTACTAAGGTGATCTCTGAATTCTCCCATTTCTCTTTTCTCAGAATTCACATCATGGCCATCATTATTACCATTATTATCCAGAAACTCGGAGATTGGAATCATAATATAGTAGTATATTTATTATAATTCCTGTAGAGATGTCTATGGGTATCTCGGATGGATGATGAGTAGACACCGGATGTTTAGGCACTAAAATATCGTCTTTTAGGCGCCTAAAAGGCACTGAAAATGTCAAGAATAAGGAAAAAAACGCACTATTATGTTACGTACACAAATGAAAAATTGTTTATAATTTTGTCTGTTATTTTGTAAACTTAAATGCACAAAACAAGTTCGTAAATTTTAATGAAAAACTAGATATTTACAACTCTTCATTTTATTCTTAACTGTTTGTATTAACATGTAATATTTGCATATTACCAGTAACTTTTTAAGGATTACAATTTCAAATTTGCGACGACTGGGAGACAAAATCAGTTTGAATGCGGAGAACGATATCTGAATGATGTGACTGGTATAGATTTTAGACGTCCAACACTAGCAATACTGAAACCTTCTGGGAATTTATATTTATTTCCACTTAAAATTTTGGTACCCACGATGTATTGTCAATCGACCATGTTCTCAGATCATGACTGGTATTTATGAAATAGGGAAATGGAGAAAAATCAGTTGGTATACTTTCAGGAATTCTCTCGTAATTTAAAATACCAAAACGTGAATTGAAGATTTCGTAACAAATAGTCACGTTGAACCATCACCGATTTTTATGATTTTATTCGATATCTTAGTATTGTGTATAAAAATAATAATAAAAGTCTTAAAAAAAGGTATTTATGCAAAAAAGGCATTTATGCTCAAATAAGAAAAACTAAGCATTATTAAAACACTTCGTCATATGTCATAATTTGTCTTGATTCGTGCACATATATTATCAGCCTTTAAATAAGTTCTCTAGAATAAAATAGGCATTTCCCTAAACATCCGATGTCTAATGATGAGATAGGTGATTGAGATTATATGATTTGAGTGATTTTGAAGCAATGATGGAATGAGGGGAAACAGGACGACATCGAGCCGCGATCCCGCTGTCATCCACACGATGGACGGCCCGGGATTTGAACCCCTCTGGAAAGTAACGCGTCGGCCGCCTCGCTACAGATCGGCCCGCAATAAAGCAACGCGTGTTTATCTTGCGTTTCAGCGAGCGCGCGGCTCGTGGCCGGCGGCGTGCGCGGCGTGTTTGGCGCTGGGGCGTTCACCCGCGGCCCGCGACCGTCGCCTGCGCACGCGGCTCGCCCGACGCCAGCGCCTGCGCCAGCGCAGCCGAGCCGACCCGCGCCGACCCGCGCCGCGCCGCACGGCAGACGCAGCCAGCCACGCGTGCGGGATGGCGAGCGGGCGGCGGCGGTGGCGGCGTCGCGTGCCCGGCGGCGGAGGCGGAGGGACGCTGACACGGCGGCTTTCGTGCGCGCGCGTCGAAGCAGCCGCCGCCGCGGGCACGCGTGGCCGCTGCCACCGCCGCTGCTGTTGCCGCCGCCGGGTCGATGGCGCCGCGCTCTATTTTTAGGGAGCCGCCACTTTGACAATTCGGCGGTGGGCCGCGGGAGCGTCTTGTGAATTATGGATGCTCTTTTAGGGCGGCGGCGGCCGGCGCACATTTCAATGCTGCGCCGCTGGCCAAGCGAACGGGCGGAGCGTGGGACGGGGCGGCGCGGCGGGGAAGGGCGGCGCTGGGCTGAGCGGGGCGGGACAAGGAAGGCAGGGCGAGCGGGAGGGCGGGCTCGTTCGAGAGCGCAGCTGAGCAAATTGAAACGCAGCCATTGAATGCGCGCGGCGCGGAGCGGAGAGGCGAGCGGGGCGGGCCTGGGCGGGCCGGACCGGAGCGGGCGTGTCGGCGGACGCGCGGTGGGCGGAGGAAGAGACGAGGAGGGCAGGGGGCGGAGATGGAGACGTGGGCGAGGGGAAGGGCGAGGGGCGCGGCGGTGGCGGGCGGGCGCGGCAGGGCACCTGCTGAAAGAACCCGGGCCAGCGCGGGCGGCGACGGCGGCCAAAGAACTTCCGAGGCGCTCCGCCCGGAATGAATGCAGCGCGGCCGCCCGCCCGAGTTCTGAAAGCATTGCTCTGTACCGCCGCTAGGGGCCGGCGGAGCGGCAGAGCGGAAGGGCGGACGGGGGCGGGAGCAGGGCCGATGGAGCGGGGCGAGGCGGGAGGAGGGCGGCGGCAGAGATGTGGCGAGCGGGAAGGGCGGGTCTCTGTCTTCATTAGCTCGCGCCACAATTCCGCGTTAGGGCACGCCCGCCTCCGCCGGTGCGGGGGGCGGAGCGAACGCCGGCGACGACGAGCGAGGAGGCGTAGGAGGAGGGAGGACGGGCGGCAGACGGCCACGCCCGGGGACATCGCGGATTCATAGCACCGCGACGGCAACAGTGGCAGCGGCGGCGGCGGCGACGACGACGACGACGGCGCAGGCGGCGAACGCGCCAATTACCGGCGGGCCCGCTCTTCCTCTCGTGCGCCGCGCTCAGGGAGGTCCCTCCCCACTCCCCCCCCCCCGCGCCGCGCTCCGCTCCCGGCCCGCCCCAAGGGCGCGCCCTCGCCGCGCGCCGCCGCGCCCGCGGTATGCCGCGCGGGGCCGCCGCCAGCGCAGATGGAGAAGGCGGCCCCGCGCGCCGGAAGCGCTCCATCTCCGCGCGGGACAGACGCCGTGGCTCCGACGCAGACGCAGACGCAGGCACAGGCGCGCGCGCGAGGGCAAGGGTGGCGTTGGCGCTGGCGGCAGGTGAGCGCGCCGCGGGGGGCGGGGCCGGCGGGGCTGGCGCGCGCTCGCTGCTCGCTGCTCGTGCGGAGCCGGGGCTCGTGATGCGACATCGATAACAGAACATCCATGTTCAAAATTAAACCATCGACGTTGATAATACAGCGACCAAAAAACTACCTATATTTTGGAATATTGATGTTTTTAAGGAATAGTGATGTCAGGATTAGCAACTTCCATCTTTACATTCATGCGCAACATTTTTTTTTCACACTGGCTTTGTGTTTATTAATTTACATTTAGATTTTACTGAATACTGATTTGAAATAATAAGACCAAGGGACGCGTAATGAAGGTGTTACAAACAGCTGTCCTTTGGTCCGAACACATAAATCGATAGTGGTACAATAATAATTTAATTTTTAACTTTAAAAAATGGGGATTATGAGTATTTTTCTTTCAAGAACACCGAAAACGTAGAAACATCGACGTTTGAAATAATCTGTAATATCTCGATGTTTAAATCATCGATGTTTCTATAAAAACATCAATGTTTTCGAAACATCGATTTCGATGTCGGATCCCTAGCCAGGAGCCGCACGACTAAAGGACCACATCCATCCACAAGAGCGATTTGCAAGCCTGGTTTGTGTCGGATGTAAATGTGTGTGGCCGCCTCGATTTTCCTGCAGTTGAACGTCTTGTGGGAACAATGCGTCTGCGGCAGATTTTCGTTCTGCGCGAGCCAACTTTTCAAGCCTGTTTTGAAGGTGTATGGGGCCCTAACTTCCCCTGTCTCACTTGATGAACCTGCATCGCGCCGTTGCCTCTTATCTCTTAGTTCGTATAAGCAAGAACGAGGTGGCGACATTTATGCGAGTACAACACACAACCAAGGCTCGCGAGTTCGGTTAGTGCGTGTTTAGGACCCTTCAGCATCCTATGTACCCCATTGTTCAAACAATCAGGAAGGGAGAAGTGATGATAAACTTACAGCCGGGTCGAAGCAGTTTTGTCAAGCGAGACTTGCCTATGCTTGCCTAGCTTGAAAGCGCAGTTTTTCCAAGAACAGCTGGTGTCAGACAGTAGCTGTTTTCAGCACACGATGAAGGTTTTTCTGCATTTCTTTTTCTGCATCGTCTCGATCATGATTCCCTGTACTTTTCCTTGAACCTGAGGGCAATGGTAAAATTGCCTCTTCATTGCGCCTGAAACTCTTTTCTCCTACATCAAATATTTGTAAAAGTCATGAAGTCAAAAAATAAATAATATAAATAATGTTTTAAGCATACACTGTCGTTTATAAGATATTTTCCTAGATTAAAAGTTCCCTTTTATTCTAGACAGTTTTATTCTTAAAAAGTTGCATCTTCTAATCAATTAACCTCATGATAAAACGGTTAATTGTTTAGATGTAAGTTTATAACAATTAAAACCGTTTGTAATGAATTTTTTTAATGTTGGAAGATAAATACAGGCTTGAACAATCGAAGCAGTGACGCGGAAGGTACAAAAATTAAGTTTTTTGTTGGAAAATAGTAATTTGCTGTTGTAAACCACGTTTGCCTCCAAATAAAGAGTTTGCGTCTTACGGTATTCCAATATCTTTTACCTCTGAATTGTAACGTTGCTGAAGACATTTTTTGTGAATAATTTTCTTTTTTATTTGTTTGATTTGTATTACATTCACACGCCCGTGCTAGCGAGTCCACCTCCAGAGATCCATAGAGAGCGTGTTTGACTCCCGCGTAAGGGTTGCACGTTTTCAGCGTGTGGAATCGTGTGGTTGGCTTCTCACACTACCGCGAATCACATCTGAACCATTGTCCCATCCATAATCATTAATCCCTCATCACTATTCACCCCTGTGCGTTAAATGGCATAATCTACGACAGTGTGCTGACGTTCGATTTTCGCAGTCGTGCAGATGCTGGAAATGCAGCAAGTTCTCCACTGGGTCCTTGATATCTTTTAATTCCTCTTATTATGGAATGTGCGTAGTATTGAAAAAGTTCTGTTAAGTTGCAAAAAGTCGACGTCAAGATTTTGGTCAGAAATACAGGTTTTTGGGTCCTAGGTACCTTGATACCGTTTTTCGAAAACGATTGCCTGTGTGTGTGTGTTTGTGTGTGAATGTGTGTGTGTGTGTTAGTGAATAACACAGCCTAAACGAAACACCGGATTATTCCAAAACTGGACATTTTCCGAACGAACTCAAGGTCCTGCAAATATGAAACATATCTTTCAATTTATGTAAGTACTTTACATAACAGCGCGATGATATTTTCTTAAAAATGGTTCCATTCTTTAATTCTTGCTCACATCTAGTAAAATGCGTTCGTAGATGAGTGTTAACCCTGATTTCCACCAAAATCTCTGAAATTTCGAAACTTACGATTTTTTTGCGAGACGTACCTTTCAGTATTATAGCTAAAATTTATTTCTCAACGGATTCAATTTTTCAATATTAGATCTTTAAATTATTTCAGTCATACTTTTATATGAGTAGTTTTCGTGTTATTTTGTGACGAATCATGACAATTTTCCAAGCGCACATTAATAATATTTTTTTCAAAAACTCAATATTTGTTTAAACGTGTTAGGACAGAGCACAATGCATTAAATGAAATGACGTCTGCGTCACTTCGATTAAAACTTCGCCTTCATCCCTGGAGTATTCGCCCGGACTACCCAGCCTATTTTTTCTTTTGTGCACAAACTGAGTTTAGGGTGTTGGAGTATCAGTATCTTCAAATAATATTTTACTCTTACCATTTTTGCTTCCGATCTTTCGATCTTTTCATAGCAGATACATTTATGCCGGAGACTTAGAAAGTCGGTGGGGATGCAAATTGTTGCCCGCGTGAGCACTACTGTTCTGGGTGATGGAGAGGAAATTTGCCATGCAGGAAATCCGAAAGACGGCGTGTTATTGTCAGGGACATACACTCTTCTTATATACTACAATGATGTACTAGTGTAACGACTGCTGAATGACTCAATGAATTATCAATTGAAAAATAATGTATTACTTGTGTTAATATCTTATTTCGCTTATCCCCTTTTTTTTCTCGAGACAGCACAAGCAAATTTAAATACCTTACGTTAAAATTTAATTAATTTCACATCATATTCAAATAAACGTTTTGAGATGGCAGAGTACTTATTCAGAAGATTTTTACGAAACTCAAAATGGCTAAAATATATAACATTCTCTTGCTGTACACATGTAGCCCGCGCGATCACGAAACGAAAAGGGACACGAGTACTACAGGGTTTAAAAATTGTAATTTTCTTGGAACATTTCGCATGAGAATGTTTACATGATAGACGTATTTTATAATTCGAAGCACATGTGCGCACATACATGCAATTTAATGCATTTGTGGACACAAAAAAATTCTCGAAATCTCATTGTTTATTGCACATTATTTTCCTTTCCTCTGTAAATATTATTATTATTATTTATTAACAACAACAACCTTTTCGTAAGGTATTGGTTGCTATAGTACTGTTGTTACGTACAGATCCAGAAAGTGACACGAATATTAGGGCCAACAATGTTTCTTTTCTTAACTTCTTGTAAGGATAAAGAACAATACATTGTTTGGTAAAGAATTGTCTAAAAGGGACTGAATTATTCGTAGAATAATAATTACATTATGTTATGTAAATAATACAAATAAAACGAGAATCTATGTGCTTTTATAGCTTCTCTACTTTACATTATGCCTTAATTACGTAAATAACATGGTGTAGTGGTGAAAAAGCACGGATTACATCGTAATTAACATATAAAAATTAAATAATACAATAAAAATAAGATTAACGTATACTAATTACTAGATTATTTCTCAAATTTTAATTCCATGTATTCTATACTATTTCACTTCGGGTGCCACCCTTCAAAACAACCAGTTTTAAATAATAGTTGCGTATCTGAAGGAGAAGTACGAATGCCATATGCTGAGGTGGATCACTAATCGTTACTGCTGTTTCACAGGACATTGTAAACCGACGTCCCTCTGCTGTTCGTGGAATGTGTTCAGCTGCTTGCCAGGAATGAGGCAACCCTCTATGTACGGCGAACCCAACAAAGACAGAGAATAACGCAATATAACATTTTCTGCATAGGGTCCACTCAAAAAAATATTTCCAAGAGAAACGTTTTTTGTAAAGAAGGGGGACGAACATTCCTCGACTCCTCATGCTTTTGGGCATGAGTGTCACCGATATTCTTCACAATGGTGAATTAAAAAATGACAGAGTTCGTCCTTACCACCAGAAATAACACATTCTCTGTAAGACACATTTTCCGCGATATCACACACATCTTCACACATCTCAAGTTAAAACCGTTCTAAAAATAACTTTTGATTATTTCGTGACGCGTCAACCGCTATGGTAATTACCTTCGAATATGTAGCATCCTGTGAGGTAATGGTGTTTCTCCCCCTCTGGAAGTGAGATTATGGTAATTGTACGGCCTTTATCGGCGATTTTTCTACAAAAAACTCGTACTGGCCCTAGTAAAGAAAGAGTAGATAAATCTTATTCCTGTCTGTCTGTCTGTCTGTGTGTGTCTGACTCTGTCCGTCTGACTGTGTCTGTCTGTCTGCCTGTATGTGTCTCTGTCTGCCTGCATGTGTCTCTGTCTGCCTGTATGTGTCTCTGTCTGCCTGCATGTGTCTCTGTCTGCCTGTATGTGTCTCTGTCTGTCTGCCTGCCTGCCTGTATGTGTCTCTGTATGTCTGCCTGTATGTGTCTCTGTCTGTGTGCCTGTCTGCCTGTATGTGTCTCTGTCTGTATGTCTGTGTGTCTGTCTCTGTCTGTCTACAACGTTACCGCCTGAAACGTTCACACGGTTTTCACCAAAAGTGGTATTTCGCGATTGATCTGAACGACCTCGAAACGCGGCAAGTTTGTAAGGGATATTTTGATTTCTGGGAATAGCTTACATGGAACCTCAATAACATTTTTGAAATTTTCTCAAAACTGACTCCAAAATGTTTGATTAAATTTGTTCCTCGAATAACCGAGCCCTTTAAAAATGCCGATCATTTTCGTAAAAAATGTAATATTTTGAAAATTGTCACAGGTCAAGTTTTTCAAACACATCCTGAAATGGTTTTATTCAAATTTTGTAAACTATGAGAATTGTTTAGTTATTTTTCGTGAAATATAGGTGATTTTTAAATAGTTATTTCCACAAAAACGGCTTCATGTTTTCTCTTTAAAATTTTTCCTCTTATGTATCAAAGAACAGTAAAGAATTAGTGCTTGTCCCATTTTTTGCGAACTATATTTTTTTAAATTGCGAAAAATGATCATTACAAAAGTACAAAACTAGAAATAGATGTTTTTGTACTAAATATTTCTTTTAAATTATTTATTTATAGTATGGGACTATTAGCGTGGAGACTGTTCTTAGGCAGTTGTTCCGCACTCGAGCTTTTCGACCCCGACTGCCGTGGTAGCCTATTCCCGACGCGGGTCTGAGGACCTTTATCGAGCTGGCACACATCGCGGGTGGCCCCTAAGGGAGCCTGGATTTGACTCCCACTTTCTCCGCCAGATGTTGGTCTCTGAAAGATATCCAAACACTCTGGTTGGGAAAAATTGAGATTTCGTTAGGAGGGATTTAATTTTTCCGGACGTACTGCCGGGAGCGGTAGCTTAGTGCATCAACTGATGTCACTGCAGCGCCTCTGACCGCAAGGTCCTAGGTTCGAGTCCTGACGGCGGCAGGATTTTCGGCACTAGATTTTCAGCTAGGTCGAATTCAGTCGCTGTCTGGAGGAGAATTCTAGCGGCCGGCTGCTCTGGGCGGTAGTTTTACGTGGTTTCTCCGATCAACACCAGGCGAATGCCGGAGCAGTACCCTATCAAACGGGCCACGGACCGCGCACGATCTGTCCTTCCTCTTCCTTGTCCTACCCTCTCCCCTTACACACAAACACTTACACTAATATGCACTACACTACCACATATTCCGCGAGACCGGTCGGGAGCTTAGAGGCTGTCCAGGCTGGGGCGGTGCCCCGCTGGTGGGACAGTCCTGGTTAGGGGGAAACCCCACTAGCCGACGGTATGTCGGCGCCAGATCTCGCCATCCAGCAGGGAAAGATCACCGCCGTCTCCCGAGAAAAAACATGCTCTACACTAACGGGACTAATGACCAAAGCAGTTGACGCGTCCGGAAACACGAAAAAATCAATCAATCAATCAAAGGGACGTACTGCCAGAATTCGTTTACATTCCACAAGTGTGACATGGCTACTGTGGATTTTCCACCCTTCGAAAAATCAGGCACCTGGGCCAGGATGTGCCTGAATTTTGGGTTGGACCGCACTGTGGGTTCAGTGGTTAACCCTCACCCACCGAGGTCCCATCTGTTTGAAAAAAAAATAGATCTTTAAAAAAGGTGACGTACAATTTTTTGAAAATAACAAACAAACTAGTTTTTGTATATTTTTTCCTTGAAGTTCATGAATTTATAATAAAAACATTTGCTTTAAAACTGATGTTCAAACGTTTGCCTACGGGACGTTTAAAATTGGCGCTGGTTTCATTTTCGTTAAAGTTTCAGTAATTCGAAAATTCCAAAAAAAAGTTATGTAATGCGAGATTATAGTATGTCTGTTGTTGCACTGCTAGTTTTCATTAAGTTCTTTCCTCTGTTAGAGCTTAAAAAATGGCGCAGGTCTCTTTTTCGTTGAATTCTCTAAATTTTCAAAAATTTTAAATGTTCAGTTTTCTCGACGTATCCCTACAAGTAGAATATTGATGATAAGAGTCTTTTCCTGACTAAAATCATTTCTTCAAAGATAGGTCTTAAAATAATTTCATCTACAATTTTTCGAAAATATGAATATTTTTTGCGTTATTTTGTGTAAAATTATAAAACATTTTTCTTATCGAACACTGCTTATAATTTGTTGTTTACATATTTTAGATAGGCCATTGGACGCTTAGAAAACTGGTCAAGGTTTCCTTTTTGTCAAAGTTTATGCATTTTTGGGAATTGCAGAAAAGTTAAAAATACGATATTGAAGATTGGAGAAAAAAAGAGTGAAATTCTCACTTTTGTGGAAGTCGTCGAAAATTGCAAAATTTAGAAAGAATGCGGTAAATGAAGTTTGTGCTCTTAGAGGACCACCACAATATGTCTCATTGGTTTTTGTGGGGTGGGGTGGAGTGAGGTGAGGCCTGTCCACTTTTCCGTGGGTCCGCGACTCAGTGTACATTCATAAAGGCATTCTAAGGTGATTTGAATATTTTATACAGTTTAACATATCTTTGTATGGAATTAGGTGGCTCAGGGCATCAACTGGTGTCAACGCAGTGCCCTGGAGGTTCTAGGATTCGAGTCCCAACGACGGTAGGATTTTCGACTCTAGCTACAGAGCTAGGTCGATATCAGACACTGGAGAAGAATTCTAGCGGCCGGCTGCTCTGACCTGTAGTTTTCCGTGGTTTCTCCGATCAACACCAGGCGAATGACGGAGCGGTACTCTAACAAACGAGTCACGGTCCTTTTGAAACGAAATCGTTTCTTCCCTTTCCTTGCCTAATTTCTTACTTTCACACATTTCTTACTTTCATACATTTTCATTCCACTACCACACATGTCAGGAGACCAGTCGGAAGCTTAAAGCGTATCGCGGCTGGCGCGGAGTTCCATTGATAGGAGATTCCTGGTTTGGGAAAATCCCGCTAGCCGACGTGTGGGTTTGCGCCGGATCTCATTATCCGGCTGGGGAAGATCTCCCCTTCGTCCCGCTATAAAAATATACACTGCTTTTACGGGACCAATGACCATAGACGTGACGCTTCCGGAATCGGTAATCAATCAATGAATCATTATCCTGACTTTGCGAATTAAGGAGTGTTTTGATATTTCAGGTAGACTTAGTGTTAGTGTTATGTTATTTCAGGTAGATTTTCTTCCTGCCCTAATAACCTTTCGGCCCTAATATCCATTCGACATATATTAATTACCATCGAACTACTTATTTTCGCTGTGAATGGTATATTCTAAATAATATACAGTCAACTCCGGCTATAATGAACTCGGATATAGCGAACTGACGGTTATAGTGATCTTGCGTTTGTCACTTCCGTTTCACATATATCGAAAATAAGCACAAGAATATGCGGTTATAGTGAACTTCGGGTAGAGTGGACGTAGGAAAAACAACGTGCTCAAAATTAATTCCTTCCTAAAAGAAAAATATGTCGCCATAATGCTACAAATACTAACTCTAGGCTGCTTGAAAAAAAATTCGCCCAAAGCCCATCATCGAGGATGTCTCTCCTGAGGTGGAGGTATCGGACACGGAATGACGACCTTATTCATGACCTTGTGCTACTCAATTTTACTGCGTAAACAAAGTCCGTGTCCTGCGTTGACTGCAACTGGCGGCGGCGACGCGCGACTGCTTGCTTTAGTTTCAAACTTAATGTTACTAGGGATTCTGCGCGACAAAGCACGTGGTGCTCTACATAGGTGGCACGAACCGCGCGACTGCCACAGCCTGATGACACCTGCCGCGCCGCGTCCCTTGCGCCATTGCTCTACTGAAAGGATCTCGTATGCTATCATGGTGCGTAAAAAAAGACCTTCGAAGAGCGTGGCGGTCAGTGTACATACGAGGTAGATCCTTAGAAATAGTGGACAATGCAGAATGGAGAGAGCACGAACTCTAGAGGAAGGATTTAGAGAAATTAGTAATGAAAAATGTATTCACCAAACAATTGAAAAAAAAATTTAATGTCAAATTAAGATTGAAGTTTTCAGTTCGTGCTGTTAATGTATTTTTCTTTATCTCTTTGTTAATGAAATCAATCATTGTGGAATGAATCGATTTAATTTTGACATCGTCAGAAACAGTGAACCAAAAACCCAGCAGTTCAGTATAACCGGAACTGACTGTACTTACTGTAATTTTAATCCACGACCCACACTAAAAAAAATAAGATTCCATAGGATTGCGCCAATCAAAATTGACCACACTGCAGCAGGCAAGACACATCTCGCTTTCGCGCGCATTTTTTTATTCATTGACCGATGATATTGTCAACTCCCTAACGTTCGCAAGCATCTCCCGCGGGTGCGCGAGCGCTGGACGCGGCGAACGCGCGCGTGGTGAAGCTGCAGAGGGCGAATGAAATTTTCGTGCGACCGCGACGGTCATGAGAGACGGCGACGCGGCCGTCGCGGGCGGCGGGGGGAGGGGGCGGGAGCGTCGCGGCGTCGGGGGCGACCCGAGCGGTCAGGGCAGCGGGTTCGACGGAGGCGCAGCGAGGCAAGCGGGGGCGGTGCGGTCTGCGGCCGCAGGACGTGCGTCGAGGGGCGGAAGCACCGCCGCCGCCGCGGGCACGAGCGCCAGCAGCCGCTGTTCACGCGGTCGCCGCCGCCGCCGCCGCCGCTGCCACCGCTCCCGCCGCTGGCAGTGTTGTGCCGACGGCGGTATTGATTCAGGCGCCGGTTGACGTGTTGTTTGCTCGGCCTTCGTCCTCGCCGCTCCTGCGCCGCTCCTGTGCGGAGGTCGCGGCCGGCGCCGGACAAAGCCTGGCCACAGGGCCCACCCCGCCCCCTCCCATTGCGCTCCTCACCCCACCCCATTGCGCTCCTCCCCGTCCTTCCCCTTCGCTCCCCTCCTGTTCCCGCCAAGCCCTACTCCCCCCCGCCCTCTCGCTCCCCCCCATTCCGCTTCTCGTCCCGCCCTCGACCCACTCCACCCTTGCCCTCAACTCGCCTCGACATTCGACCTCGCCTCCCACTACTCACAGTTCGCGTCACTCATCGACTCCTCACCACCACGCCCACAGCCATGGCCCACTGTTATGGCCCACCATCAAGGCCAACGCCTCCGCCATCAACCTCCCACCCCTTCTGCTCCACTCACGCGCTCTGTCGGTCGCGCCCCGGCCCCGGCCCCGGCCCCGGCCCCGGCTCCGGCCCCGGCCCCAGCGTCGGCCCCGGCGCCGCAGCCACCGCCGCCGGCGCCCGTGGCCCTCTCAGCCGCTGCATCCTGACGGCGGCGGTTTAGCTCCACGCCTCGCGCGCCCTATCGCTTCCTCCTCATTGTTGGCGGCGCGGCCTCCTCCGGCGTCTCTGCGGGGCTTGCGCGCGCCCCGCGCCGGCCGCCAGCCCTGCAGCCTCCGAACTGCACCCTGCGGCCTGCAGCCTCCGCTCGCCGCGGCGAAGCGCTCCTACGCGGCCTCACGCCTGCGAAGGGCCTCGCGTCCACCCACGCGCACGCCCCCTCCCCTCGCGCTTCCCGCCGCGTTTCCCCTTAGGCTGCGGGCGCCGCTGGCCTCATCCACTTCCGGCCGCACCCGCCTCGTCTTGCACTACCTAGCCCTGCTCTCCTCTCCTCTGCCCTGCTCTTCGATCCGCGCTGCTGGGGCATTGGGGGTTCCTCGATGTGTCCCTTAGAGGGGCGCGCCAGCCCTCCGGCCACGAGTGGACTCCGCCTGCTGCCAGATCTCCGCGCTGAGCCGTCGGGAGGGCTGTTATGCACAGGGCGTATTGCAAGCACTTCCCGAAGAAAGTTTTGTGTTGGACAAGAGCACTCTTCGCATCTCTGGGGACCCATGCACGTGTCGCTCCAAACAGCTGGAGAAGGCTATTTATTTTTATTTATTTTACAGCAGAAACATTACGTGACGATAAGGGGAGGAGGAAAGGTAAATTCACTGTCGCGAAGAAAAACAAGAACTCATTTAAGCATTCTCTCTTCTATTCAAGGACTACTGGACAAAACTTAATTGATATGGAAATTCTAAACGCAAAAGTACGTCCGAATATGTGTTGCATTGAATATTATTAAAATATTTTAATGTGAGATTTCTAAAGATAAGAAAATTTGTTTTTTTATTACGTGCACCAGAATAGTGAATTTCGAAACGATAATATAATGAAAGCTGGAATAAAGTTATTAGACAATCGAAGAACGAGTGAAAGTAGTCAGTGTCATACGAATGTATTAATACCGATTAGTACTTCAAGAGTCATGAAATACTTTTTCTAAGGTCAACGTAATTGTTGTATATATGCTCACTTTCATTAAATATTTCCATGTTATAGTTACGCGTTTTTTCAGCAGACAAGACTACGAGAGTCAAATAAGATTCTATGTCTGTCAGTTACAAGCTTGCAAAACTTTTCTCCCATAAATAAAACCATCACATAATGCAATATAATTATCAATTTTCTGGTAGCTTCTGGATCAATGACCCTTGAAAATATATTTCATTACATCAGAGCGAATATTTTGTTAATACCCGCAAAAAACCCTCATTTTCTTTCTGTACTAAACATTTAAGTAAGATATGGATCGCTTAGTGTAGAGATCTCAGAACTATTAAAAAATGCACGGAATTCACTTCTCCCCGTAGCACGTCACGCACAGTTGTTAACTATTTTTAGCGTCAAATAAATAAATAAAATTGATACTGAACTAATCTAATACATAACTTATGCATGAAAACTTGAAACTTCTGGTTGATTCAATTATGGGGTATAATGAAACTATAATTTTCTAAAAAATTATCCCATTCTCATATATTTTAATAAATCAACGGATTTGACTGATTAAAGAATTAGACGATTTATTTGGGGAGTATTTGACTTTTACAAAGTATGTTCAAAGTTATTCAAATGTTATTCAAGGTTTCTAAAAAATCAAGAGTGGAGGAGAATAATCCAAGTTTCGAGAAGCTCATTGATTTATTGTGAACATTATTAAAAAAGTTTCTGTTATAATGAGTAAAAGATTAATTTAACCAGAATCGGGTCAAACCGATGTTACTTGCATTCTCTAAGGAATGCATTTCTTTTGTTGCAAAGAGTTGTTTTGAAGAAGAGATGCGGGATTCTCTCTTGTACAGCAATAACAATCGTTCACCTTTCGTGTAGCTCCGTCTCTGTGTGGGGAGAGGCGCAGCAGTTGCTCGGCCATAGATTTGGAACTGCAGTCAGGGTAAACAACCCTCCTGAATTAACCGCCTCTACTTTAGTAGTAGATAAACGTCGGTCGGAGTAGACGGTTTTTTATTCCCTAATTGAACTATCTTCTTGAGAACCAATTATTATGGCGACAAGTCTGCCTACACCGTAGGGAACTTGCAGACGGCCGAAAGAACACGCATCCCTGTGAAACACAACTAAAACTTCAAGAGGGTCTGATCTCGAAACTTCACTACTGTTGGTACCGGGAGAGGTCACTTCAGCAACTGTCCCCAAAACAGGCCGCGAAGTGTGCTCTTGGGATTTGAGGAAACAAGGCTTCACAATTCCCGGACCTCGCTCCTACGTAGTAGTGATGTGGTCTGCATCACGTTTGTGCAGCTTTGACCCTCGAGAACTCCACTGCAAGACCCTTAATTTATAGAGAGAGATACTAATACTTGCCTTCACATTTACTAATCAGATTCTTTCAATAAATTCAATTTTTTTCATGCTATAAAGAATTCTGACGTAATAAATCTTTCCAGTCGTCAGTATGAACAGTTCATTGCTAAAATATTTCTACAACTCCTATTTTGTATGTAAAACACTTCGCTTTTTTACGATTTTTTTTGATCACATAGTTTCGATCATCTCGCACGTTCAAATGTCAAATCAGAGAGTTCTCACCTCTACAAATACAATACAATTAAATCAATTGTGAGTATAAGAAAATACAGCGATGTTGAAGCACACAATAATGCTTTATATTTTGTAGTAATAAATGTTTGTAACAACAGTTGAAAAGTATTTCTAGGTCTGTGACCACCATCTTCAACGGATTTTTTTTCGAAAACCATGATGCAATTTTTTACATACTCCCTTGCCTCGCTTCCAGACAATAAATGTAACTTTGTTCTCTCGCCATAATAATATACAAATATATAAAATATGTTATACATACTATATATATATATATATATATATATATATATATATATATATATATATATAATATGCAACTATTAGTAAAAACAAGACTTATTGAAAAGCAGGAGTTGTAATGAACACCGATGTAGGCTTTAGGAGAGTAAAATTTATTCTTCCGGGGTTCGACCCTTCTAACACATAATCCGACAGAAGAGGCCACCTTACTTCCCCAATTTTCCTGTGAATTCGACTCTTGAGGCACAAACTTTAGCCGTATCTTCTGAGAGGACATATTCTTGGCCTGTGATGCTGTTAAAACAAGTTGAAAGCGTTGTTTGGCTCGGGAAACGGCAAGTCACCCATGAGGGTGATTGAGTCTCCACTAACTCCCAAAAGGCGGGATTCTGGACTCTGCTGACAGAAGACCCGACAATGTGGCTTTCGCGAAACTCCGGGTTTGCGAGAGTACAACAGTTTCCATCCCTTCTTACTTCTCTCTCTAACTAACTAATGGAGCTACAGACCAGGTCGGGTTATGGCCTGCAATCCGCGGACTGCTCGGAACATTATGGTGGACGGGGACTATGCGGGCAGCGGATCGTCCCGGTGCTAAGAATGGTGCGAACACAGGACGCGGAAGGAAGGATTGCGGGCGTTGAGTGACCAGTTATTTGAAATACTGCTCCGGCATCAGGCTGAAATTATACGGTGAAATCTATGGTATCTAATAGGTAGCTATACTCTAGAAGGTTTATTCAGAAGGGGGTATTACCCGGAACTTCGAAGCTCTGAAACTGAAGACTATCTACAAATATTTCAGTCATTCCAATCATCCAGTCAAGGATTACGGATGTGTACAGGAGCAAGCGTATTGTGAATGGGCTCGAAACTCTCTCCTCGAGGCTGATCCACATTCATGTCTGAGATCCCATTTGGCGTTTATAATCTACGCGTTCGGCATTATGCTAGGAATTCCCTGGGCTGCTTAATGTGTAACAGTTTCGGTCATACTGAGCAACGTTGTATAAGCAGTTCATTCCGTGGGGTTTGCGATAAGGAATATCACTATTCTAAAAATTGCCCAAGCTCCAAGTGCGTCAATTGCTTAATATTAGCTTGGCTTGACACAGTATATATATTCTCGTTCTCACGACCAGGTGACAGGTGTCAATGACCTTGGATATTGAAGTGCCGCTAATTTTAATCATCATCGTTATCTGCTCTCGAGCTGCACGTGTAGCAATGTCTACAACTTTCTGTTGCAATAAACTGTGTTTTTACTACGTTACGGTAATATTTTGACAAACACAGCAGATTATAAACAATTCTATTTCTTACCCAAGATCGAGATATTCGAAAATTAATCAACCTTCTGGAGATCATATGTGTCGTCACTTTGTCAGATTTCCTCTTTAGTTTTATAGCAAAATATGCGTCAACTATCTGTGGAAATGTCCTATCCTCCTTATCTACGGAATCTATGGAAATCTATGGAAATGTCCTCCCGTTCCCAGAAGATTTAGTAGAGTTACTGGTCGGCTCGAGCCTATTCAAGCCCATTCAAGTTCGTCACAAAACTCTTTGAGATTTCTCAATATTAAGAGAAGGTGGGAGATCTCTGAATTGAATTTTGGGAAGGGCCTAGATGAGGACTTCAATTCATGCTTCTTCCGTAGAGGAACTCTCTTCTGCCCTGGTTACCAAAAGCTGTCCTCTATCCCAGGATCTGTTCAGATACCCAATACAAAAATATTCCTTCAGCAATTTCCTTCCTAGAGTTTTTAGATGAATTTATTTATTTATTTATTTTATTTATTTATTTATTTTACGTCAAAAAAACAGTTAAAAACTGCGTATGACGTGCTATGGGGAAAAGAGAATTGTGTGCACATTTTCAAAATTCTGTGATCCCTACAATAAGTCATATACTACTTAAATTTTTAATTTTGAAAGGGAGAAAAAAAACTCCCATGTAATAAAATCTATTTTCTAGGATAAATAAGCAATAAATTTTGGCTCTTATTACTTCCTGCCGCGAGAACATGGAAACGATAATTTGAATAATTGTATTTCCCACTGAATTCTAGAAGAAGTGCACAGAAAATGAAGTTACATTTATGTCCAGAAGCAAAACAAGGGGCCATCTCAGCATTTGCTCAATGGATCAGGGAAACTGGACGAAAAACCTGATCGAGATGGGGTGGAGTGAGCATTCCTTTGGAGTGATAATTCCTTTCGTGGGCTTTCGCGCGATGGTATGTTCATTCCAATACTTAAAGAAGGAATGGCTTGAACTGTGCCATCGAATTACCGCCCAATTTCTTCAACTACTTGCAAGGGAAAACTTCAATAAATGGTAAATTTTTTATTTGGTCCTTAGGATTTATAAATTTACACTCATCAATCTAGTGCGGCTTCAAGACACATCGGCCTGCTCTGGAACATTTAGTCAACCTAGCAGCACATATCTCCACCTCTTTCATCTTCACGCAATCCAATCGAAATTTTTCGATATTGAGAAATCCTACGACTCTTGAACGAACAGCATCCTGCAAAACTTATTCTCGTTGGATCTTAGGGACCGGCTCCCCCTGCTTCTTCAAAACTTCTGAACCAACAGATCATCTTATGTACGCCTGGGTAACAAGTACTACAGCAGCCATCACTTGGGAAACGGCGTTCCAGTGCTCAATTAAGTGCCATCGTCATTCATTGTATTGTGTCTGCTAAACGTCGTCTGGTGAAGATATTGCACTTTGTAGACTTAACTGGCTTCTCTTTGTGCAGCAGAAGCAAAATCCACCTAAAGACAGTTTCAATTTAGCTGAGCAACAAATGATCACATCACACAATTGTCTTTCCACGCATGTATGGGGCCCACTGTATCTCTCCACTTCTAAGCTCAAGGAGTTAACATCTCATTTTATGGAAGACTCGGATACACGAGCAGTCGGGTCACAATATAGCAGTTCTTTAATGATTTTTAAACTTGTTAATACATACAGGTGACTTATTTCATGTGGTAGAAACACTCCAGCGTGTTCCTCATAATATGAATAATAACCAATTCCTATCGTTTTGGCCTAAGAATCATACATTATCGTGTTTTTTGTAATTTTCCAATTTCGTCACAGCCTACAGTCGTTATGCCATCAGAAATTAATGCACATGTCCAAGAATCAAATCGCTTTTGTAATGGCTTAGGTGGCTCAGGGCATTAATAGATGTCACTGCAGTGCCTCTGACCTGGAGATCCTACTGTTCGAGTCCCAGTGGTGGCTGAATTTTTGACACTAGCTACATAGCTTGGTCAAATTCAGGCGCTGTGTGGAGGAGCGGCCGGTTAGCAGCCGGTTAGCAGCCCATGCTTCTCTGATGGTAGTTTTCTGTGATTTAACCGTTCAACAACAGGCGAATGCCAGAGCATTACGCGAACAAACGGGCCACGAACCGCGCGCGATCTTTCTTTCCTCTTCCTTGTCCTTTTCTCACCCTTTACTTACATGCACATACACCTACGTGCACCACACTACCGTACATGTTGTGAGACCATTCGGGAGCTTAGAGTTTGTTCCGGCTGTGGCGGTGCCCCGCGGGTGGAAGATACCGGTTCGATACCGGATCTATCAGGGCAAGATCACTGCCAGATCCCACAATAAAACATGTACTACACTCACGGGACTAATGTTCTTGGCAGTTGACGTGCCCAGAAACAGTAATCGATCAATAAAATCGATGTTGTAAGACATTAGCGTCATTTTCGGTCACTGCATGCAATTCAGGAGGCCTGCTGGCTGGTAATGTTCTGACGGCCTTAAATCGTGTACGAACGCAGGTCCGCTCGCAAAATAGGCTGTTGTGATATGCTCCGCGATTTCGTCAATTTTGCGTTTTTCTTCGCTTGAATCCGATAAAGTAGATTTTTCGGCGTACTTAGAACTATTCTCAGAGCTTCGACTCACTATAAACAAAACACTTCTTGACCTTATAGAAAAAGGGAAATCATGAAGAAACTGCTGTGCACTAATAAAACGTTTCTCAGTTCTTAGCAAAAGTGACATCAGAACCATCTATATCTGATGACATGAAATGATGAAATTTTAATCTAATTTAGAAAAGGGTTCAAATTTTTATCACAATTTTAATTGTTAAATTTTTAAATCGAGTGTTGTATTCCAGAGCAGTCCGAAAATTCAGGGAAAGGCGGTCTTTTAATGAAATAAAATGATATAAAAATATTATTTCAGATGAATTTGGGCATTACTGACAGAAATTTAGTCGTTTTTTGAACAATTATACGTAATTTTATTGTATATTTTCTTTCGTTAATATGCCATTTGTTCATTTTAGATCATCAGCGTCCCGGATAAAGTGATCAGGCACTAATGTTTCCATCATGCTACTTGTGAGCGACCAGTAGTTTGTGCTATCGCAAAAAAACATGGGTCGATTCGACGAATGACAGAAGATTGACGGCTTTCGTGCGGAAATGAGCAATGATATAAATGATACCTGAAAGCAGAGCCTCCCAAGAAGCTGTAAGTCGCGAACCTGTTTCACCCTCTCAAGGTAAGCTCAGAACCATCGTACTAGCATCGTACATGTAATTGTAAAAATCTCAATACTAAAAAGCTCCACTGTATATGTTTCAGTCTGACTGTCATTTCTAAGAAGAATATATGTTTTATTTCGAATTTTCTCTAATGACCACTCACTATTGGAAAAAGAATCGAAAGAATTTTCGAATATCTGCTTAAAAATATAAAAATGTTCACAACGATTTATAAAAAATAACGTAACTCACCTCTAATATAGAATTAATTCCTTATTCATGTACATTTACGTTCATATGTTCATGGTTGGTCGATCGTAAGATTGACAAAAGAATTATTGATTCCTCGCAAGTGTGTAAGAGGCTGATTCTTGATGTCTGAGAAAGGCAGATTTTCCCGTTCTTGTTTTCAGGATATTGGAAACGATCTGCGAATTATCTTCTTAGATTGCTTTTTGACGATTTCAAGCAAAAATTTCATTGAGAGGAATGAATTTAGAAGATTGAAAGGAATTGCCTTGCCTCAAATTAAGGGTATGTAGAGGTACTAACATTTAAATTACTTGATCTCCCTCCAATTTTTTCTAGCCAGAGACGCTCATTGTGTTCAAAGTAAAATTAAAAAAAACATTTAATTTTGTTTATTTTTACAGAAAGTTATTTTAAGTATGATTCCATATAGAAAGTTAACCAACTCACGGCTATCAACCTTCGAAACTACAGCTTGTTGATGGATATGAATTCCTCTAACGTAATCTCCTCAAGAAACATCTCTCGGAAATTAACATGGTTTATTTGCTAACTTCCGACTCGATTTCATTTACAAATGTAAGGCGTCAGGGCTCAATTTTACACATCAGAGAAAAGTAAATATATACATCATTCCTAAGAGTATTTTTAAAATAATAACATTATCTTTGAATGAAGTAATTAATTCGCAACCTTCAGGAGAGACTTGTGCACAGTATCTTTGTCTATTATTAATTGAAACAAATGACGATATAACTTTTAGTCGAGGGACTCTACTGGTCCAGGAACGAGTAATTTATCGCTTTCTATACTTCATCTGTGATGTTTGTTTCTAGGGGGAAAAATTGATCTGAATTCATGACATCAAGCGCATCAATGGACTCAAATTTTTGTAAAAATATGAAGACGCTAATATGGCGTAGTATGTTCACCAGTTATCACTTTGTGAAAATGCGCAGTTTCAAAGCAAAACCCACATAATGGCACTTCCGTTGCAAAGCGTTTGCAGAATTTTCCATTTCATTTTAAGTTCAGAAATGTCGCCCAGAGATTACAAACGTCTCGTCTCACAATTCACAAGCAAGGAGCTAATTAGATCCCGTCACAATTATCTTGGCTCCGCAGTTGAAACTACGGCTGCTCCTGCACTGCTCTTCGAAGAAGTTATAGAAAAGTGATCCCATGGCACAAACGCTTGAACATAAATGACGATTGCGTGGGTTTGCAGTGCGCTGTATTTGTTTCTTCGTTATAAAATAACGATTCATTCTCTATTTGGTTGTGTTAAGGCGCCACTTGTGTTCCAGCGCAAACAGCCACGTGATGAAACTTTAAGCTAGCGTTTAGATCTATTCTGAGCTGACATAAGCAGTTCTGCTGATCGCTCAAATTAATTTCGGCGCCTCACGTTCCGGTCACTGCTCCCGGATCCCCGTTGCCCGCTTCCCGATCCTTACTTCCTGCCCATTGCTTCCTGCTTTAATCCCCGCTCCCCATTACCCGCTTCCCGCCTTCGTTCCCCGTGACGCGCTTGCTGGAGCCCACTTCTCGTTCCCCGCGTCTCGTTCCCCGCTTCCCGCCCCCTGTTGTCGGTCCACCGTCCCCTCTTCCACCACCCATCTCGCCTCCCTCACCTCCCGCCGCTCTTCTCTTTCATTTCTTCGGCTTCTCTCTCCACATAAAGAAGTATTCTTAGAAGTAGAAGTAAAAGGGATAAAACATGAGGACAAGGGGGTTAAGAACTTAGGATGCCGGCACAATGTGTTCAAAAGCCGAGATTCACAGGGTCGCGTGAGGAAAGAGACAGAAGAAATTAAACATTGGTTGGACCGACTTCCTGATCTATCAACCAACAAGAAGCGCAACTCACAAAGCGTTAACTTTCCGCTCCCCATATACCAGGTTTGACACCGACGTTACTCCATGTGGAATTTACCGAACAAACCCGGTTAGCAGCAGGTTTTATCGAAGTATTGAAGTTGGTTTTGCCTCTTTTCTTCACTATTGCCCCTAATGACGTGCATCTCCTCCATTATCGTCACATCATTCACAAGTCCTGTAATGTACAAAGACATGGAATCATCATGAAGTGTGAGTCAACGGAGCCGCTCCCTCACCCCACACAGACCCAGCCCTCGCCCCCGCCCCACACCGCGCCTTAGATCAACAGGCTGCGTCTGCCTAAGTCACCGCCTCCTTATCAACTCGTGTTAGCTTTCCCAAGACGTATCTCGGGCGCTGGGGAAGCCAAACAGCGGAGGAAGACATTCGGCTTTTATCGTGAACGATACATAGAACATATTTATTACTTATTACGTCGAACGTAGAATATTATTTGTGCGTTTTGTGTCGAGATGCCGAGATATTGACTTTTATGCAACGGGCGGCTCTAAGTATCACTGGAGTTGGCAAATGTGTGGGGGCGGAAAATTTTTAAAACGAATTTTCAATGGATTTCTGTATACAAAGAATAGAGGAAAATCCGGATATTGAAATAACAATGGGCATCCTTTGATTTTAGAATAGTAAGAGTACAATAATCCATTTAAACGCTCTTTTTCATTTATGTATTGCCTCGTTTTTAGGCTAATTGGTTTTAGCTGGGTCTACATTCTGTTTGTTTACTTACCGTGGTGCTTAGTCTTTAAATTAACAAAAACATTTTGACTAACGAAACTAACCAAAAATAAACTAACGAGACTAAAACAACAAACGAAAAATCTAAAGTATTAAAGTATAACAAAGTACGAGTTCATTTTCAGTAGCAGGATAACAATTTATTTGTACACTCAATTGTTAATGCAGCCATTTCTGTACTGTTAATAATCCCTAAAATTAAGGTTTCTCGAACGACTATGGCTTTGATTTATTTTTGCCAAAAAACGGTAAAAACTATGTGACGTATGGGGAAGAAATGAAATGTGGATTAGTGGTAAAAATACTTATTGGACTAGTTCGGTTAAAGGACAGTGAGTTCAAGATTTGTAACCGCTTTTAACAAAAGTACGCAGGTAGGATGCACAGTAATACACAGAAGATCTTAAGGCACCGAACGTTGCCTGCTGACCAATGAACATGATATTGATTGTGGAATTATCAACTTTGTGAATTTCGTAAACAAAATTAGTTGTGTATACGGCGACAGAAAGACATTTTTGGTAATCGCCTCATTAAAGAACAGAGATGTCTTTTGATTAAGGGCACTTGTCTGTGCTACACTCCGCCTCGTTTGGTAAACACTGTGCTCAAAACGCGTCACATTTCGGCATTGATTCATAAACGACTATTATTGAATTGTGCGCAGAAAAAAATGTTAAATTCTACCGTGGACTTCGACTCCCATACACTATCAATTTACTTGAAAATAAAGATGGCGAATACAACTAAGGTAAAGTATTTAAGAACCAACGGCGAAGAAATTAGATCATATTTTGTACCATTCTATTTTATCTACGATGTGTGTTATAGAAACGCTTTAAAGCTCATGTGCAGTAATAAAAAATTATCTACTTGAATGCGTTCGCTGAAGAGAAATACTCTCGGATCAGACGGGATTTTGTTTCTTAATTGATGAAAATTTCGTCTCACAACTCTTTAGATAAGACATCATTGCATACGCAAATAATGGAATAAATGGTGTGACGTAGCTGCCATTACACGTGACCGAGCCCAATGAACTCGCCTCCCCCGTGCCCCCGCCGCAACTCGGCTCACTCTGCCCCTGGGCCCCTCGGGCAGCCCTCCCGCGAGAGGTTGGCGCGCTATCGCCGGGCCCATCTGCGCCGCCCCGCCCCTCCCCGCCCCTGGCCTAATCTCTTGTCGTCTTTCGAGTTGTCAGCAGCACGGAGCCCTCCGCGGCGACGTAACTGGCGCGGCCATTCGCGAGCGCCCTCGACCCCCTTCGACCTCCCTCGCGCGCTGCTGCTGTCGCTCGCTCCTCGGCCGCCGCCGCCCACCCACCCGGCCACTTTCCGCCCCCCCCTCCGCCCGCGCCCCGCCCCCGGGGCACCCCAAGGGGAGGTCTTATCTGAGCGCGCGCGCCCTAAACACGCCGCCCCGCCCGAGAGGGTGCGCGCCGCCCGCCCGCGTGTTTGTCGGTTTGCCTGCACGGCAGCGAACGAGGGCGGGGTGGGGGTGGGGATGGGGGAAGCATCTGCCTGCGTCGGAGCGCGGAGGAAGCAAAGGCCAGCCTTCCAGCCCTGGCGGCGGCGAAGGCGAAGGCGACGACGGACGCGACGCATACCCCGCCCGTGCCTGCCCTGCTCAACACGGCACTCGCTCCCACGCCCACGTTGCTCTCCGGGACTCGCGCCGTTCCTTACTCCAGGGCTTCTTCTGTTTTTCATTGCGAGACCCCGTTACGACCAAGAAGAAATTAAACCACTTCCAGTGTATGTTAGGTAACGAATGCATTAAATGTTATCTTACTACACTGTATTTAAGCAAGATAAGTATTATAGATTTAAATATTTAAGGTTTATTAAAAGGGTACAATGAAACAACGTAATGTAGCCTAGTTCTGATATGAGCGAAAATCTGATGTTACATTAGGGTTCATTAAAGAAATACGTACACCCTTTCGGGGGGAGAGTAAGGGGCTGCCTGCTTGAATACCATATTGTTTGAGGGTGGAGAAATATATTTTGACACCAGAAATGACTAAAAAACAGTTTTACTGAGAAAACTAGTAGTGCTAAAAGAGCACGAATTTTCTAACCCCTATTTTCACGCAAAAGTACGCGAAAAGTACTCGAATTTTCGAAAATTTGTACATGACCTTATTTCAAAATCTATCTTTAAGGAATAGATCCATGAAGAGAAAAATCTCTATCTTCATAATTGTAGTAGGAGGAAGACGCCGAAAAAATTTTGAATATTTGCAATTTTCGAAAAATTAGTTTTCAACGAAAATGAGACCTGCACCATTCTCTTAAACAGCCTTCACACTATCCGACAAAAAATTTAATGAAAATTGCCGGAGGTTTTTTTTTAATTTTGAAAATATTCCAGGGCCTGAGCTCATGTCTCAGGGCTGATGTAGAGTATCCCCCCCCCCAAAAAAAATTAAAATATCGGTTTCAAATTCAAGGGACCGCGACATCAGCTAGATCGATCGCGTAAGATCCATTTTGAAGAAGCTGAATGGTTTAGCCGCTAGCGTTGTTGACAAACAGACATTTTTCCGTCATTCGATATTGCAGTATCAAAGACCTACGAAACATGAGTGTGGCTACACTACGTGTTAGAGGATTTTTCGTCTAAATTAAACAATTGGATTTATCCACTCTTTCCTTACCAGGGCCGTGTAATAAGTTTTTCTGACGAAAATTCCCCGTTTTTAAGAGTGTAGCGAGAAATTAAAAATATGAATGATAGGTTAACTTTTTGTTTCCACTATAGAATACCGTTTAGTTATTTTTATACTACTAATTTACATTTTTGTAATTCTGTCATAGTATATAATTTATATACGTACACATGAGGGGGTGGAAAATCTGTACAAAAGTTCTTACACATTTAATAACTAATTTATAGTCACCAAATTTTCCAATATCACTCTCAACATCACGACCACGCGAACATAGAGTACCATATGGGTAATGTGCATATTGAACAATATTAATGGGCATAAGTGTGTCCTGTGTGACCTGGATGTATAAGTTCGAATAGGAAGTGAATTTATCAACAATTTTCCAGTTTAATGCGTCATTAAAAAAGGAAATTTTTAAACCTAGGGAATCAGCGAAGCGCCATTTTGTGTATAGGTCGGTTTATGGCATGCTCGTTATAATATGTAAGATAGATTCTTGATTGATGAGTGATTCTGCGCGCGACGACTGCGAAGGTCGCGTAAGTGTAGTGCAAGTTTTCATCGGGGGAGGTGAAGGTTGTCTTGTACGCTGGATGGGTAAATCCGGCTTCGACCTACCCGTCGTCTTGTAGAGATTTTTCCCCAACTCGGCTCGATATCTCCCACCATCCGATATCTCCCACCATCGTGCAACCAGCCGGGACAAGCACTAATCTCTTGACTGGTCTCCCAACAAGAGGGGTAGTGTAGTGCATGTGAGTGTAAGTAATTAAGTAAGTAAGGAGTGAGGATACGACGTGGAACAGGCATGAAAGATCGCGCGCGGTCTGTGACCCGTTTGTTAGGGCACTGCTTCTGCATTAGCCTGGTGTTGATCTGAGAAACCACGGAAAACTTCCGATCAGAGCAGCGGTCCGCTAGAATGTTCCTCCAGACAGCTGCTGAATTCGACCTAGTTAACTAACCAGTCTCGAAAATTCTGCCTCCGTCGGGATTCAAAACCTATGACCTTCCGGTCAGCGGCACTGCAGTGACACCAGTTGATGCTCTGAACCATCTTTGTCGGCGTGCGGTGATATGTGTTGGTCAAAAAGTAAATAAATTACCACGTCACGCCAGGGATTCTCGTGGAATGAAATTGAAAAAAGACCCCACGTAACAATCCTTTCGTTGCACATGCCGCGTAGCTCCTCCCCGTCGTCTGTTGCGAATTGCTGATCGTTTTTCGCAATGGAAAAGAAACTCCTATTTGTTGAAGAGTTCGACTACTGCAGCCGGGTTGTTTACTTTGTTGGTTACATTCTTTCCACGTTAAGTTTTTACAATTCCAGGTATATATGATTTGTAGAACTTTTTAAAAATATATTCCGCATTGCTTTAGATATTTTACGATTTTCAAAATATCCATATCATTTTTCGTTATTTTTGTCTCATTTGCAATTTCCCTCTGCCTGGTTTTGAATAGCTTTGTATTTGCGGAGATACTCGTACACGCCCGAAAATAACGTTTTAGATTGAAGTGTTTAAGGAGGTGAGAAGAAATTGTTTTAGAACTTCTAATCCCTTTAGTGATCCATAATTAACTCTTGCGACTCTCTTTAAGACGAAGCGAATATTTAAGTTTTGAGAAAATATTTTTAAAAGGCATTGAATTTATTAATAGTAGACAGGGCTTGGCGCACCACCTCCGCATGCCCAGTGTCCCCCGTTGTATGTCCCACATCTCATGTCTCACATCCCACGTCCTCATCCCCTCGCCGTCAACCATCGCCTCACGTCGGCCCTCCGCCCCCTCCCTTCGAGGCCAGTGCGTTACAGGCAGCGAAGCGTTGTTTAGAAATGCCGCTGTCTGCGTGAAGCATTCTCGGGAGGAGCGCGGGGACCTCCGGGGCGGAGCCCTCCCCTGCTTTCCCCTCCTCTCCCCTTCCCATTCGTTCCCTTCCCTCCCTTCTCCTCCTCCTCCTCCGCTGGCAGCTTCGCAGCCTACGCGCGTCCGCTCCGCAGCATGCCACACGAATTTCTCAACCCTGCATTCCGCCGCGCCGCGCCGCGCTGGGAGGGGTCATTCGTTTCCAGTAGCGGCTGTTTATTTTTTTGCTCCATATTTTCTTACTAATCAAATCTAATCTCCTACTCGTAAATCAGGAACTTCGTCTCGTACTGCTCCTAGTACCATTTATAGTTGTCGTATATTGAATACTGAATGTCGAACTTAGCTCCTGAAATGTAATTGGGAAGTAAGTACGTATTTCAATCATACTGGGTACCTACAATTTCCTTTATGCTGTGAAATTTTTGTCGGTTAATTCTAAATTACCTACAAGTGAATTAATTCTCGTTGACACTATTATTTTAGATTTTGGAATTTTTTCATATAGAGTGCATGTCTGGCGGAAATTACGTGTTTTACGCGTATTTCACCTCTGTACCTTCCACACACGTGAATAAGCTGATAACTCATTAATAATAAACTGTATAGGAACGTCAACTATCTTCCAATTATGATATTATTTGAATACGTTATTTAGAATGAAAAACACAGATCTACTTATTTTATGCCTACCAATTATATCGAATCATTGTTAAATATAGCGTGAATGTAATACACCTCGATTTACCTTGTCATTTTACGAAATTTACTTTATGTGAATGTAGACGAATTCAGACAATAATTAGGAAAATTCAGATGCCCACTTATTTCATTGTCAGTCAAAAGTTGAACAGCTTAATCACTGACCTCAAAGATATGTACCTTTAGATACACTAAAAAGTTAGTTGGTGAAGTATTTCCCAGATTTTGTGAATTAAAGGAAATGGCAGATACCCGATTTTCAAAATTAATTACATTAAACCTTATTAGTAACTTAGAAAAGGTAGTTTATATGACATAAGTTTTGTCGTAGCAAGTCATAAGCCATGTCTGAAATATATCAAGATTGCTTGTGGTATGTAGATTCATCCGATTAGTCTGCCGCAAGAAAGTAACACTGGTTATATAGAAAGCGAAAGGGTATAGCCGAATAAGGCAGTTAAAAGTGCCTCCAAACCGGAAAAAGATGGGTGCCGTCCTCTGGTGCATCGATTTTTGCTCGTTCATTGCAGTACCAGCTTCCGCCATGAACCATGTGACCACTTCGTTTGAAAAGCAAGATCAGACGTCCGCCGCTCATGTTACATGGCGAACAAGAAGGGTTGAGAAACATTTCGTAAGTGACATAAAGTAACAATTTTCAACAAATTTTCAATAAATTGACCAGCCAAAAATAACACGAAGGGGTAATTGAAGTAAAGGATGTAATAATTTTTAAAAAAAAGTGCGTATCTGTTTATTTCAATGTGATAGTTCTGGCATTTAAAATTACCGCTAATAAAATTACGCAAACTGGTGCCTGAAGCTCATTGGCTGAAGCCGAATGCGCAAGAGGCCCCAAATCTCTTTCTACCAAGGATATTCCGATTGAGTTTGGTACATAATCGATGTAACACCAATAAGATATCGAGTTCATATGACGTAATACAATGTATGTTTATAAATCGGTTAAAAGGTTTTTCCAATCACATTTCGGCGTGAATTTCAAATTTTTCAAGTGATAAAATGGTTTTTATTTTTTCACTATCGTCCGCATTGTTTAAAAATCTCAAAAAAAATCATGTTATAGAATGTTATAAGACATTCTAAGGGAGAAACCGAGACAGTATTCCAACGTTATCACGTCAAAAATCAATTCCAAAAATTTATTTAATTTTTCTATATGAATTTGCCATCAAAATTAGTTGACAAAAATACCTTCAAATTCAAATATTTTCTCCGTTTTTGATATTTTTTAGCCTGATACATGTAATAGAAGCTGAAAAAAAACATGAAAAACACGTTTCTCTTTGCATCTCTGCAACGGATTGCCCTAGGAGGGTGCTTTTTGTAAATCTACAGCATTTTTTATTCTCTTTCATACGAGCATCACGATTGTCGATTTGGTTTGGAACACTTTTCAACGTCTTAATTGGCTATACCCTTTAGCTTTACGTTTTAAAGGTTACAGTTTTGATAGCTAATAATGAATAAAGCCCTCCGAAAGATAGTCACATTACATGACATGAAAAATCGATTATTAGCACTTGAAACATACGAAATGAAACCAGGAATTCATTCTGCTTCGTTTCATGTTCTTGGGTGTTTCACCAAAAATGACTTTTTTTTATTTAATTAAGGTCACATCAACATCTAGGTCATTAGCGACCACTATTGGAGTTAACGTTATGGTAACTGTGAAGATGAAACGATATGATAAGGGGTGAAAGTACGAACACACATAGAACCATGCCTGAGGCGGGATTCAAAATCACGACCCTTTGGTCCGAGATCGTTACGACACTACTGCCTTAGTGAACTCGGCTACCGGATCGGCAAAAATGACTTCGTATCAATGTCTTCGACACTTTCGCGAATAGAAAGTTACGAGGACGACTCCAACTCATTCTGAGAAGAAATCTTTTCTACTTTAATGTCAACACATTGTCAGATGATTGTCCTAAAATTATGCCGTATCTCAGGTGGAAATAGTCATTTCTGAAATATACACAGCGAGTTATATGCCGGCTAACTGAATTAGTGACGATCCTAAAAGCAATACAGAATACACTAAATTCAGTAATTCAACTACATTAAATGTTATTACTCTTGAAATTTGATAGGAACAAGAGACCGAGAAGTATTTTCAAGTGAACAATTTTTTATTCTTCATTTGATGAGGTAATTCAATTCACAATAACGGGTTGTTAAAATTCACCGATATGGTATCTTTTCCCGTTATGTATTATAATGGAACAAATCTGAAATGTGCGAGAAGAGTAATGTGCGGGCTTATTGATGGGATCATGTCGCGTATGTTGTTACATTCTTTCAAAGATTAATTGAGCGGGGAACGCGCAATGAAACAAACTAAATCCACATAGCCTTTCTCACATTTTCATTTTCATGCGCTAAACCACTTCTTTGATTTATATACGTGTTAAACTTGCACGCACAACAGTATCATTTGGCGCTCATTGTAGCTTTCCGCTTGTGGAACAGGAGAATTACAAAAATTTATCGCATTTTTAAATTACATGGTCGTGTTTCACCTCTCGGAGGTTTAAAAATTTTTAATTTCATTTTCCCCCACTCAGGTAACGCACTTGTTAGTACATACTTTTGTGTTGCTATGAAATGATTTACTGAAAGTTTTTCAAGGCAAATGATGCGTTGAATTTACTTTACATTTTGGAATTATTTTATTTTTATAGTATTGTCAAAAACAATCAAATGTATGTGACGTTTATGTGTGCGTATGTATGCGCTTTTGTGTATGAATGTGTGTGTGTGGGAGTGAGTGAGTGAGAGAGAGAGAGAGAGAGAGACAGAGACAGACACACAGGCAGACAGACAAAGAGAGAGAGAAGAAAGATAAAAGAAAAAGAAAGAAAGATAAAAGAAAAAGAAAGAAAGATAGAAGAAAAAGAAAGAAAGCGACACTACGAAGAATTGCACTCTCCAAAAACAAAACGTGGAACCATGTCAGCCTTTGCTCTCTTCAGTACGATAAAAATTCTAATCAATAGAAGAGTCATTGTTTCAATAAATACAATAATTAATAAACTTATTGAAAGTAATGAAAAGCTAATAAGGAATAGGCTACAAAATTTTTACGTATGTGCACTGATTTTTAAATATTTTGTGGTTTCATGGTTCAGGAATCGCGGCAATCTATTTGAGATACGCAATTCAAAATCTCTTCAACTTTTGATATGTTCTTTCATTAAAATGAAATATACACAGTTACCGTTGCGTTCTGAATCGTACCCAGCAGTTTCCATTCAGAAATAGGAGTCAAAGGTTTGTACTAAATACAGAATGTTTAGGCGCTTTTAATATTTGAGCAGGAAATAAATTATTTGAAAATTTAAATGGAGAAAACAAACCTTTTAGCAAATTGGATTTTGTTCATACCATCTAAAGTGGGGTCGGTGTCAGTCGATTTCTAAATATTTCCAATGCTATTAATATCATACAAAAAATTTAAGCGCTGTGCTTTTGTTTTCATTAACAGCGTGTTTTTAGAAAGGTTTATATTAATTTGTGATTTTCAATGTTAGTCTTTGAAAGAGATTTTACTTCGATTTCTTTTAAGCGCCTTGCTTTAGGATAAGCCTTGTTTGGATAATTTCGAAAAAGGGCTCCTTTCATTGCCATTGAAACAAATGACTGAAAACCACTATTCTCACAAAACGTTTTTCTACATTTTTCGCTAGGTAGTCGGTGTATTTCATACAAATTCCTAATGAAAACGGCAGTCAATTTGGTAGTGTAAATACGGGAAATAAATTCCGACTCTCTCTATTGTTTTAATGGTCAACAAATAGTAACTAATTAGCCAGTTGTTTTTCTGAGTGTTTTCAAATCCCTCCAGCCACTATCACAACCGCGTAGAAGCACCCATGAAATCCCGTGGGAAGGTTGTGGATTTTTGCAATTGTGTCAACATCTGAGTGGAGTGCGCCCGAGCCGACGCGACGCGTGGTCGCGCACCCTGAAAGCCGCTCCACTCCTCCACGAGGGCACTGGACCATGAGGAGGAGCTCGTGACGCAATGGTTAGCGCATACTACTTCCACGGCTGGGACCCGCGATCGATTCCCGGCCAATCCATGTGCACTTCGTGGTGCACAAAGCGACCTCTAGGCTGCTTATTCTCGGGGCTTTCCCGTCCCCGCTGCCTCATATTCCACCATTTGTCTATCCTTATGATCGCTATCATTTATGTGTAAAATAATGAAATTTGACATTCATTGACTATGAAATATTCTTAATAGACCTAAACGCTCGTCGTCCATTTTTGTGATTGTTCACAAAACCAGTGATCGTAAATGTGTACGTAGTATATTTTATTACAAAATAATGTCACACATTCATTATTCTAATATTAACTAGCAAAGATCACTTTTCAAGAAAGTATTAGGTAAACATATTTAAAAATTATTTTGATCTGTAATGTGGTTAATGTAATAAATCAAAGCCGCAAAAGTATTAATGTAATTAGAAGACTACAGTTCACCTATCACAAGGCCACAAAATTCACCACTTTTATATACGACAATTTTAAGCACAAAGTACATTTTTCCCGTTACATCGTTATAGACGAAATGGTTTGAATTTAGATGTTTTGCACAATTATCAAAACACTTTCACTAACAGTTTAAAACATTACACAAATGTAAATTAATGTATATGGAAATATGTATTGGATGTCTTAAAAAGCGTTATTACTCTTACTCCTTCAAATTCATTTGTCCGTTACGCCGTCTTTTGTAATATTTGCATTTCTTCTTTTTCTCTGTTTGGAACACTACAAAATATCGTCCAATGTATCTGTAACAAGCAAAGAAAACAATTTAATCACAAAAAGTACCTGAAAAATATAGAAAAGTAATGAAAATGAATGAAATATTGGAGCACAACCTCAGCACGTTAGCCAGGTAAGCAAGCAAACGCCTCATGTCTAACATGTCTAATGCCAACATACATCAACAAACAAGCCTAATGCCAACATTAGCCGAACGAAGTCCACAAGAACCGCAATTAAAGACTTTTTTGCAATGGAAAGTAAAGACTGTCCGAGTATGTCAAATTTCATTACTTGGTTGTTTCAAATTAACCGGTGCGTTTAAAAGGAAATATAAAAAATATTGGATACCGACCAAGCTATTAAATATACTTTCTTTTGAAGTGTGTTCACACTTTACTTATAAGGCGTTTAATGAAGCATAGGCGCCATGTTTATAAATGGAGGTACACCTAGGAAGGACAGTTCGTGCCAAAATATTTATTGAGAAACGTGATCGTTGTTTGTACTTGATATTTGAAGATTAATCATTCTCGATTGTAAATATTAATTGACTCAACTTCTAATATTTGTTTTCTGGACTTGTAAGGTTCAGAATCTTTACTACTTATTTGCCATTCGATAATATACGAATTACCAACTGACAATGATTTGAGCATTCTAAACGTGCAAGTCTAAATATTTGTAAAAAACTTGAGCTGTGATCCATAAAGTCAAGATCAAATAAGTTATTAATTTACATTGTTTCGAATCATTTTTTCTGTAATACAAAATTGCATTCATTGGATGTTTTATTGGCAACATTGAAACCTAGTTTCCAACCCAACAGGATAAGAATGGTAAGTTGATGTGTGTGTTGAATTTTTTATAAGGATTATGAAACAAGTAGCAACAAAGATGATGTTAAAGAGTGTAAGAAAAGGAAGGATCAGTTTTTCAGTTTAAAAGCGAAAGTGTATCATTTATTTTGCCTTTCCCGTGTTCCTGAGATATCTAGCGAAATCGTAGACACCTCTCACATGGTCAGAGGCTACCAACCTAATA
>BLKR01015289.1:0-85676 GCA_011170035.1 Teleogryllus occipitalis | reverse complement strand
TTTCAATCGCATCTTCTTGGAACGTTTTGAATACAATTCAATCTAATTCCATTCTTTATTTTTCTCATTTCAATATCAATTCCATTGTAACAGATAGCTCACACCAAATGAAGACTAGAGATGCTGCTAAGGCACATACTTTCTCTCATTAATTCTAAATGCTCCACAATATTGTAGTACTTCATAAACCTGCAAAAGTGTTTTCAACCAGCAAATTTTTTTCCGCTTCGAGATCCGAACTCAGATTCTTAGAGTTAATTTGCCGGTACTGATACTACTACGCCACACAAGCGCCGCATGGATCTAACTCGACCAGAGGCATTAAAGATAAATGCCCCATTCACATAAAAAATTCAACAATCGAAATATCCGTTAGAAACTCCTAAAATCTCCAGTCCATTCAGATTGATCAAAGAATATCAATTTTGCAGAAAATTGGCTGAACGGTTTAGGCACTACAGTTGTCCACAAACGGACTTACAGCTGTTGTACCAATAACAGCGTGTCATCTAAACCTTGAGACAACATATCATACAGCACAAGTTGAGAGCGGATTAGGATACTTGCCGCTACTGTACTTCATCTACACATTATTTTATCACTCCCCCTGAATTCTAATATCAAAATTATTTTCACCTCAGAAAAATTTGGATGAATACTTAAAAGATAATACTCATCTATAACATCAAAAAGTAAGGGGTTTCGTTTAGAAAGAAATTTGAACATACTCAACCACATTTTAAGTCGTATTATCACTTGCTTTAGTTTTCGAGTAAAAACATCAAATTTTAACAGTATCTTAAAATTAATGAGTACCTGCCGTCATTTCTTTATTATATAATTTCTAAGTCCTATTTAATTCCATATTGTTTGTTTTCTTTGTCTTTTGTTTTGTAAATAGCAATAGATGTACCAAACGCAGTCATAATTTCATAGCGAGTTTCTTTTTAGTTCAAAGATTAATGAGCGTTTTTAAATGCTAAGATTCGTGTGTGTGTGTGTGTGTGTGTATATATAAACGCAATGCTCATAAATCTCCTCACATGTGTCTTAACAAAATATGTTCAGTTATTATAATTATATGTGATTCATTAGGTTTTTTAATTTTACAGTGAATGGCAGGGACTTCTGCTATAGTTCACAACACAATGCATAAACGTATCTTGATCAATATATTTGGATTACATTTTCATGAACACGTATGAAACATTGTGGTTCCAGTGACTAGTGATTATATTGTACGACAATTTGTAAAGCTCTCAATTCATTAGTCTTGAAAATAACTATTGAAAAATAACTACTGAACAACATAAAAAAATTGAGGTTTTCGGTTTTCCGAATGTGGTAGATTTAATTACTCTATAGTCACTTGTCTATTGGTCTTTCTTTTGCGCAATGTAATCGCAAGGGTTTAGCTAGTATTAATGAAATATTATGTTTTCTACAAAATTTACATTTTTTGTTAAATTATGTGTTAAGCCCTTAAAGTTAGGGCATTAATGTCCTTTACAGGCAACAACACTGTTCAACTCATAATAACATAGTTTATTATTATTATTGTACTTATTTTATACTATTTTATGATAATTATTAGAACAGACATTACAGAGGTAATAATTAATAGAAAATACTAACAAACTTCTTAAATAACGTAAACACCCTATACCACCCATTATTACATCTGAGCATCCAAGTGAACGAGATTATTCTTCAGAAAAAGACGCAACTGAGTTGAAGGTTATTAACCACTTCCAAAGAGACAATTCATTGACTTAGGGATTATTTTGGGTAACAATCATGGGTGAACTTTCTACAATGGATCTTGCTTATGATCACTTGAACAAAGGGAACTAGCTGAGTTGAAGAGTATCAACCACATCCTCAGCGATCATTCATTGTCATTAACCGTAGTGCATATTATGGTTGCGAACAATAGGGTATTCACATTCAGCAATGCACATTCCTCCTGCTGATTTGGCTAATGCGAACAATCTGAATTGAAGAATGTTGACCATTACCTAGGCTTGACTTCTTGGCCGTCCGGGTGACGCCGCGTAGTGGGCTGAGAGGCCGTCGATTCGCCTGACATGTCGCAGGCTTCCTCAGGGCATTGACTTGACAGGGAAGCCTGCGGCATGTCAGGCGAAACGTCGGCCTCTCAGCTCACTACGCGGCGTCACCCGGACAGCCAAGAAGTCATCGACTCGAGCCGCGGAAGCTTACATGTACAATTTCCTAGGCTTGTCCTACACTTGAAATTGATTGAAGTGGATATTACGGTTGTGAACAACAAGGAGCAAAACCTGGAGCGGTAACTCAGTGCATCAACTGATGTCACTGCAGCGCCTCTGACCGGGAGGTTCTAGGTTCGAGTCCTGACGGCGGCAGGATTTCCGATACTAGCTTTTCAGCTAGGTCGAATTCAGTCGCTGTCTGGAGGAGAATTCTAGCGGCCGGCTGCTCTGATCAGTAGTTTTCCGTGGTTTCTCCGATCAACACCAGGCGAATGCCGGAGCAGTACCCTACCAAGAGGGCCACGGAGAGCGCACGGTCTTTCCTTCCCATTCCTTGCCCTATCCTCTCCTCTTGCACACACACTTACACTAACATGCACTACTCTACCACATACTCCGGGAGACCGGTCGGGAGCTTGGAGGTTGCCCGGCTGGGGTGGTGCCCCGCTGGTGGGAGAGTCCTGGTTAGGGGGAAATCCCACTACCCGACGGTAGGTCGGCGCCGGATCTCGCCATCCAGCGGGAGATGATCACCGCCATCTCTCGAGAAAAAAATATGCACTACACTAACGGGAATAATGACCAAAGCAGTTGACGCGCCCGGAAACACGAAAAAATCAATCAATCAATCAATCAAACAAGGAGTGAACATTCCGCAATTTCTTTGCTTCTGCTCGCCGAACTAAAATGCTGCCGTGGCGCACCTCCTGGAGCGAGGAGTGGCAACAGGTGCGGCCGGCGGGGGTGGCCAGCGGCGGCCAGCAACAGGTGACGCGTCGCCGAGTGATGTCCCCGCGCCCGCCGGACGCGTCCGCAGCGGCCCCGCCCTGATTGCGGCAAACAGCGCGCGTGTTTGCGCGCGGACGCGAAGGGAGGAGCGAGGCAATGAGGGCGGGGCCAGGCAATGAGGATGGGCGGGGCAATGAGGGCGGGACGGGGACGGTGGGACAAGAAGGGCAGGGCGAGGCAATGAGAGCAGGGAGAGGCAGCGAGGGTGGGGCGCGGTAATAAGGGCGGGACGGAGCAATGAGGGTGGAACGAGGAGGATGTGGCATGGGCGGGGCAGGGCGAGGAGGGAGGATGAGGTGAGCGGGGGCGGTAATGAAAGCGAGTCGAGGGGGAGGGGATGAGAAGAGCGGGACGAGAAGGGCGGGGCAAAGCAATGAGAGAGCGACAGTGAGAGTGGGGGCGAGGTGATGAGGTGGAGCGGTGTAATAAGGACGAGAGTGTGGTGTGGGCGGGGCGGGGCGAGGAGCGAGGAAGAGGTGAGCGGGCGTGGTAATGAGGGCGAGACGAAGGGGGACGAGAAGAGCGGGATGAGAAGGGCAGAACAAGACAATGAGAACGGTGCGAGACAGCGAGGGTGGGGCGAGGCGAGGAGGGCGAGGCGGAGCAATGAGAACGGAACGAAGAGGGTGGAGCGAGGGCAGGGCGGGATGAGGAGGAGGGACGAGGTGAGCTGAACAGGGGTGATGAGGGCCTGACGAGGAGGGCGGAGCGAGGCAGAGAGGGCGTGGCGAGGAGGGAGGGACGGGGAGACACGGGGAAAGAGGAAGGGAGACCTTTGCGAAATTCAAGCTAGAAATGTACATACTGAAAAGTCGATGACAAATGTTACTGTCAATTAATTACAGTAATTACTGAGTAATACACTGATTTTGAGAAATGTATCCATGTGGATAAGAGTAGTATTCATAAAGGGTTAGGAAGAACTTTTTTAACCAATTATGTATTTAGATTTGCATTGCCCAACTTTTTGTGCGCATTGTTTTAAGAAACAGCAACAGAACGAATGTTTATCGCCATCAAACGTTTAACATTACTTTCGTTCCTGCTAATTGCCAATTCCTTTTTTATATTACCTCAGTGGTCTCGATGACTCTTGAAGGACATCATGCTTATTTCCCCAACCCAAAGACTAAGGAATTCTTCGAATTGTTCATAACTCCCGCCATGAATAATATTCAATTACAAGGTTGCTACATTTATGTTACGTGAGGAGTCAATCTGATATGCAACACTTCCCAATACATTACAAGCCAATGCTGCTGTTCCGAAAGATCAGTGGGAAGTACACATTGCTTTTAAGACGCTAGCCAAGTATGTTACTTACATTCGAATTTTGAATCTTTAACATACCCCCTTGATACACCCCCTGAATACATGATAATAATGATTTCCAATAAACAGTATTCGAGAACATTAGTATAGCTTCTTTAATAGTTTTTCTAATATAGTAAAACATCGTGTTTATTTAGTTTAACCCACAATATTTATCTTATTTCCATAATTATATTATTTCGTCTTGTAATATATTCATCAGAGAGGCAAAAGACAAAACTGGAAATGTCTTAAAGAAAATGTGATTAAAAATCAACGCTCAGAACAATATACAAAATGTAATGCATTAGGGAAACAATTTAGTTGATCTCACCACAAATAATTGGAGATTATCACAATCCTGTAACATATCCGTCCAGCAGGAAAACGCGATGTTGCCATCAATATTTTCCTCATTTGGTGCAAATATTAAACTCTTTAGTAAATGTGGGCCGTCCAAGTTTCGGCAGTTTTGAGTCCAGCTAGTGAATAGCCCCGGTCCGCGAAGGCAGCGCGAGTGCAGGTGTGCTAGAGGGCGCCCTGCGCAGCGCGTAATGCGCTTACCGCCGCCGCCGCCGCCGCCGCCGCCGCCGCCCACGCGCCACCGATTGTGCGCCGCCCGAGCGCCTAACGCACGCGTGGGGGCGGCTCTGCCCCGCGGCCCACGCAACGGGCCTCCCGCACCGCGCTCAGGTTGAGCGAGTGGGAGAGAGGGAAAGAGAGAGAGAATGATAAGAGAGAGCGGGAAAGAGAGGAAGAGAGAATGATAGAAAGAGAGAGGGGAAAGAGAGAAAGAGAGAGGGAAAGAGAGAGAGAGGGAAAGAGAGAGAGAGAGGGAAAGAGAGAAACAGAGGGAAAGAGAAAGAGAGAGGGAAAGAGAGAAAGAGAGAGGGAAAGAGAGAAAGAGAGAGGGAAAGAGAGAAAGAGAGAGGGAAAGAGAGAAACAGAGAGGGAAAGAGAGAAACAGAGAGGGAAAGAGAGAAACAGAGAGGGAAAGAGAGAAAGAGAGAGCGAAATAGAGAGAAAGAGAGGATGAGAGAATGAGAGAAAGAGAGGATGAGAGAAAGAGAGAGAGAAAGAGAGAACGAGAGAAAGTGAGGGAAAGCGGGAGAAAGAAAGAGAGGGAGTATTGATTCCGGGCGCGTCAATTGCTGAGGTCGTTAGTCTCGTAAGTGTGGTATATACCGGAAGGTGGTGGTGATTCTCTCTCTCGCTCTCTCTCTCTCTCTCTCTCTCAGACACACACTCATTCACTCACTCACTCACTCACTCACTCACTCACTCACTGGAACGTGAGATCCAGGGCCGACCTACACGTCGACTTGCTATGTGTCTCCTTCTAACGGAACACCACTCCGACCGGGACAAACTTTAAACTTCCGACTAATCTCCCGACATATGTGGTTTGATTGCTTATTTTGTGTTTCCAAGAGCGTTAGCTGCAATGGTGATTAATCTCGTAAGTGTAGTGCATGTAATATCTTGGAAGGTGGCGGTGTTTCCCTCCCATTAGAATGTGAGATGCTGTGCAGATGTACACGTTGGCTTCTACTCATCCAGATAACTCCATCAACGGGTCTCCGCACCATACTCTACGCTCCCGACAAACTCTAAGCCCCCGACTGGGCTCCCGACATGTGTGATACTGTAAGAGAATGTGTATTTGTAAGGGGAGAGAAGAAGGGAGAAGAATAAGGAAGGAAATATCATGTGCGTTCGGCGGCTTTTTTAAGGCATTCCGGCATTCTCCTCAAATTGATCGGTGAAACCACAGAAAGCTGACCAATTAGAGCAGCCGATCTCTAAAATTCTTCTGCAGACAGTGATTGAATTCCATCCAGCTCTGTAACTAGTCTAAAATCCGCCACTTTCGGGTCTCTAACCGTGTCAACGATGGTGCAGATAGCGCTGAGAAATGGCAGTCATCACGGTGTTCGGACCCTACAGTAGAAACGTCTCTCATATTGCTATGCGTTGTTGCCACACTCCCATGCTCATGGGACCACTTCACCACCTGCACGACTAATAGATTAAATCTCAGAACCAGAGTCCGGACGCTCAAGCATTTATTTTCCCTATAATAGGGAGGCTAAAGGTTATTTATTTTTACTAAAATAAGCTTACAAAAAATATTTATTCTGGTTAAATTAGGGGCAAAAAAATCATTTAAACCATAAAAAATCACAATTTAAAAAGCATGATTGAACAAATTAATAATTCAAATGATTCACATTTTTATTCTAACTAAAATTAGCATTACGACTTACGTGGAAGGAAATGATTATATCATCGTAATCTTGATTGCACATGACGAAGGGACAATTTAAAAAGCATGATTGAACAAATTAATAATTCAAATGATTCACATTTTTATTCTAACTAAAATTAGCATTACAACTTACGTGGAAGGAAATGATTATATCTTCGTAATCTTGATTGCACATGACCACCCGTTGTGATGACAAGAAATTTGTTCTACTCACGACACTGTCTCTTGAAAATGCTATTGTAGACTTCCATTGGAATCATAAAACGTCGTCAGCGGACAACGGAATTATAGTTTTCATTCTTTATAAGTAAGCTCTCCAGAACTGACAAGGAACATCATATACATATCCTCAAAAGACATGGCCTCTGTCCTCAAAAGAGATCAGAGGCCAAACTAAAAATGTAAGTAGGGATTTCTTGTGAGTGAACAAAGCTAGTATCAAATCAATGTAAAAAATCAAACATTTGTCTGGCTTCATCTGTCTTTCTCATATAAATTTTAACATTACTTGACCCTGGATCATCCGACAAAACCCGACTGTACCTTCGTGTTGTCCAGTCTTGCGGGTATATTTCCAGCTTGATCGAGATGCCGGGAAGAAACAGGGAAAATAATGACGAAATAGGAAGAAAACAGCAAGAATAAAGCAAAATACCAAAAATATGAATAAGCCAAAATATGCTAAAATAGGCAAAAAAAAAGGCAAAATAATCTAGCAAAACAACTCTGGAAGTACAATTAAGTGATTCTTATCTATATATATAAAAGAAAGTCGTGTTAGTTACACTATTTATAACTCAAGAACGGCTGTACCGATTTGGCTGAAAATTGGTGAGCAGGAAGCTTAGAGTCAGGAGACGGACATAGGATACTGTTTATCCCGTTCGACAGCGTTCCTGTGTGAGAACGCACGTTTTTGCACGTTTTCGCACGTTTTCGCGTGATTTCGCATGTTAGCGGTCATTGTTGCCTGTTGTAACCCATTGTTGTAACGCCGCACTGATAACAGAAGGCGATAATGATAGCCGCCTTTCGTTCGCCGTTATATCTATATATAGTCGTGTTAGTTAGACTATTTATAACTCAAGAACGGCTGTACCGATTTGGTGAGCAGGAAGCTTAGAGCCAGGAGACGGACATAGGATACAGTTTATCCCGTTCGACAGCGTTCCTGTGTGAGAACACACGTTTTTGCACGTACGCAGTGCAACAAGGATAGTACAGATTCTTACAGTGAGTGCGACGCGAGAAAAAGATGGGACCGGCTGTTAAGGCGGAACAGAGTTCGCCGGGTCAGCTAGTTAAGTCATAAAATCAAAAAATTAAAAAAGGAATTTTGCCAAACTTCCGAGCACTACTTGTCACAACATTAACACTTTCTCGTAAGACACGACAGGTCTTGAGGTCACATTCATAACCCCAACGAACTTGACGAATCATACTGGCAAATCTCCGCGTTGAAAACGTCATGCGTCATCTCCGACTGGATATCTATTCAGCTGTCAACATTCACACTCCCACCATGTACACAAATGCATTAAAACGAAGGAAGGTCACGCACAGATTGGTCTCCAACACATCAGTGAAACCACATTTAATTCGAACGGACACTGCTAACGACAGGTGTCGACGTACTTCTCATGTGACTTTATGAGCATCAATGAGCGCCTGTGCTGATGTATGGTAATATCAAAGTAATCAAATCCTCGCAAGCAGATTGCTTCAGAGCCGGTCACATGACACACTACAGCACGCGGATAGAGAACTGTCAGATACACTTATTCGCGTATACAGTACACTTCATTCAAATTGGTACCGCTGATGATACATCTTGTGTACATCTTGTGCGGCTTCATGTGCTTCAGCCTCATTAGACGTACTAAATCAGTCACGTTGAGGAATGAGACCCCAACATATATTGCCAGATTTTGCAAAGCTAATTCTATAAAATATTTATACTTTTTTCTATATTATGGGATATTTCTATATTCTATCTCAATGCATGGGATTATCCCGTTAAAAATAAATAAATAAAATTGTAAATCAATTGAAGTCATTTCACTGATTTTTAGCGCGTTACGTCCTTTGAGTTACATTATATTGGTAGACCTATGGCTTGTAAAATAAAATGTTGTTCTTCTCCTTTTTCTCCTATATTTGTCTTTGTCCAGACCATTGACCGTTCGCCCTTTAAGTCTCAAAGCCAGAAAAAAGTCTCAGGCTTCACTGTACGTACAAACGTCACCTGCACATGATAGCATACGTGAAAGTTAATTATCAGGGTGTATCTTCAAGAGAAGATTTGAATGGAGAATCGAGTTGTATTTCAATTATTGTAAAAAATGTTTAAATATTTTTATTTAAATACTAGAAACACTGTGAAACGGTCCTTGTCCGCATCTTTTTATTTCTTACTTACTTGATTTTAACAGATAAAATGAAATAATATTTTCTGACATTAAAAGTAGAATTTTTCTTCATATTAAGTAACATTAAAACCGGTAAACGTAGTATTTTGGAAAGTGGTGACATGTTTCTACCACACTTATACATGTTATTCAAATCATGTTTAGATCCTATTACCTTCCTCCATGTATTCTCCTCCTCAGTTGGTTGTTTTGTGTTGCGTGCACAATGTCCTGTCGTGACAACCAAGCATGACCAACAAATTTCTCTTTAAAGCAGCTGCTTGCAGCAGGTCACGCAACAGAACTAAAATACATAGCAAGCACTAAATTGTCTTCCAGTAGATACGTCAATATCTATAAATAGGCTTACAAGTAAAATTCAGTCAAAAGCTAGTCACTGCTAGCCCATCGTAGGAAATGTAAGCAGAAACCAAGAGGAAAACAGTATATCTTTTACCTTCGATGTTTTTACGCTAATATTTGTGAGCTCTACACTATATCGGTTGTGTATAAATATTATGGGAAAAAGTCCTGTCTTTATTTAATGTGTCAAATTCGTACTTCTGCGTATATAAAAGTGAACACACTTGCTAAGATACTAAAAAATCAGCAATGAGAGTCAAAAGCAGCATATCACGAAAATATCCATGAAAAAATTGAATTTTAATTCACCAGAGCTCAATAATCTTGCATGCTCTTGCCTGTGGTTCATTAATTATTTTGATGACTAAAACTGAGATATTTTACTAGGAGGGGGCACTTCACTTTTGTACTTCACTTCCGGTCAAAATAAAGTGGATCCCACCGACATACCATGTCTTGAATGCCTCAATTAACGTTTTTGGGTTACCGAGACGAACGCGACTCCCCCCTGTTGTGTCAATTTAATTTATGGATTCACTCTCTCAATACAGTAAATATGATAAGCTACGTAACTACAAAATTAAAATTCATGATTAACAAGTCAACCTAGGTTTAAAAATAGCTGACAGTGTAGCTTAAAAGCCGCATAGCAATGTCATTTCAGTACCCGATAACTAGTAGCAGTAAATCAATTAGTGGTGCTAAAACAGCACGTACTTTCTCTCTCATATTTTCTCGCAAAGTTACGCGAAAAGTACTCAAATTTTCGAAAATTTTTTCATGACTTTATTTCAAAATATATCTGTAAGAAACAGATTTTAGTAAGTGGAAAACATCTCTATCTTTAATATTTTAGTTGTAGGTTCCGAAAAAAGTTTGCATTTTTGCAATTTTAGAAAAATTTAGATTTTTAACGAACATGAAACCGGCACCATTCTCTTAAACGTCCTTCACACTAGACAACAGAAAATTTTAATAAAAAACGATGAAAACATTATTTTGAAAATTTGGAAAACGTCCCAGGAGCTTAACGTAAAGTACTCTTCAAAACTGAAATATCAACTTCAAATTCAAGAGGCTGCGACATTAGCCATATTAATTAGGAAATATCAATTTTAGGACTGTTGATGGACAACCAAATCTGATGCAATAACTTGTAGTATAAATAAGTCTATCGTTTCTTATATTAGGATAAAATGTTATTGTGGGAAAAGACGAAGGAATTCTACAAAGTAATAATCAGTACGTGCATAGGCGTCCACCCGTGAGGCGAGTAATGGAAGTAACGGGTAATAATAGTATCGCTGGGATAATTTGAACTTGATTGCGAACATTAGGCGGAGTCTAATGGCCTTATGAAGTGGGAAGATTCTGCTGCGACGACGGAGAAGATTCAACGAGGCGCCATCGAATGGAGAAGTGAAGAGCGCGCGAAGATCCGCGAATATAACAAGGTTGTTTTATAATTTTTACAAGATAGAGAAAACTGGTCATGACCAAAAATAATTTCAGTTTGATTAATGATGTAACAATTCTTGTTCAACTTTTATCAGAATCATAATATTTCACATTATAATAAATTGCAATTTGTTACTTTAAAAGAAAGCTGATTATCATTATTCGTTACGTGCAATCCAGTAGTAGATATTTTGATAAGATTTTCCGATTCCTCGCCACTCCGTATGGATGGCAGATTGAGTAATTGGTTGCAGAGTAAGTAGAAACAATTATGAACTTGAAACCCCATTACTTGAGCTAGCACGACATAATGTTGAATAAGAAATATTAAAATTACGTTGGAAACATCAGGATTACAGTCGTAATTATTTCCTGGCGTTCAAATCAATAACTAAAGTATTCGGAAAATAATTACCAGTGTCATTCAAACGAAACGAGTTGGGAATCTAACGTAATTAATAATTCGCAAAAATAGGAATTTTGCTGGTATGAAGAAGGGCTTGTTTTATTATCTAAAAGAAGATGGGGAAAAAACAACCCTATAGTCCGTCTGTGACCTATCACTCATTGGTATGAGATTGTTACTAATTCAATTTTATTTTATTAAAACGAAGTCTCATAATTGAATACATATCGATTACTAGCAAATGTAGCTCTAACTGATGGCTTAACAGGTTCAAAAACGAATCTTCTTTCCATAAGAAGGGAAAAGTCTTTTAATGGTTTCAAGGAGTCTAGATTGTTGAAATCCAACGTTTTGTTTGGGAACTCCGTTTTCACTGCCATTTTATGTCAGCAAGCATATTAGCTCTTTTTTTTCATTTTATTAATTCGCAAATATTTGCTCTGTTGATGTAAATGCTCCAACCTTTTAGTCTTGCTGTCAGAAAGTTTGCTCTGTTCTGGTTCTTTTTTTTTTTCCTACGATTCCTCCAGGCATATTAATTTTAGCGGTACTTAGTCCGATATTAATTTCGCGAACAACAGCGCGCTTTTCTGTTTAATGAGTAACCATTGCCTTCCAAAACGTATCTTAAATTTCTTTCACGAATGAGTAAATCAACCCTCAATCCAATTTCACAGTTATTCCACATGCCGAGCGCGGTTCGAAATGTCAAATCGTCTGCCCAACTTTTCCCTCCACGCTATCCGGACGGTTTGTTGTTTCCGATTTCGACATCACAGAAACTGCTGAACATTTTTCGTTGCCTCTCGAGGATGTCATCATCCACTTTGCGCCGGCTGGCAACCGGGCTCGCGAGGGTGGACAGGGCTGCGGAGAGCCCTTTGGGGCGACGGGCCGGAGGCGAAGGGCTGGGGGTGAAGGGCTTCCACATAAGCGGCGTCCCGACGACGGCGGCGTGGGCGGAGGCGGCCGCGCACCGGGGCTTTTACCGGTTTTTTATCCGCCAGCTCCAATCGCCCTGCGCCTCGCCAGGTACGCCTGCTCGCTACCCTCAGGTCGAGGAGACGACCTTCCGCTGCCTGGAGTTACGCAGAAGCTGGGTATAATCCGATTAATACTAACGTAACGAATGAACAAAAACGCGTTTAGCCCCGCGAATGAAATGTTAAATGAGAGCTTTAGGGTGAGCTTGTTTATCTCGAGAGTTAGATGAGCTTACTCCCTGAGCTTTTTTCCATATATTACTTCATAAACTGAGACGATTGAAATGAAAAGCTGCTGGTCCATTTTTGTAACGACTGGTAATCCAACTCAGGAAGTTCCACGGATGGGTAGCACGCGATCCGTGAGCCATCTGAGAGGCTTAATGTTGAAGTAAATTAAAAATAAGGAGTAGAACTGAAATCATGTATGATTCTCCATCATCTTTGTGCCCTCCTCCTTCTATAATACGACGCTCTTAGACGACTCACACTGCAATGTGTATGGCCTAACCTCATCTAAGACAAATAGAAATTGTGTCTTACCACGACTCAGACAAATACAATTATGGTTCCCCGTACAACATTTTCCATAGAAATCAGCGTTGGTTTCTCAATTTCGTAGGGAGGCAGGTGAATTTTTTTGGCACCCGAGACCGAATCTCGTAAACCAAGAGCTCCCCCTCTGAGTTAGGGCATTTCTTTTTCAGAAACATCCTGTTTATATTATTTGACTTTTGTAGTTATTCTAACGAAGAAAATGTTCACTTTTATTGTTTAAAAATGAAAATTTTGTGTGTTCTTAAATATTTACTTCTATTCCAAACCTAGTAAATCTTTTTTTTAAAACTTCATTAGATATGTAGTTATTGCAATATATTCACAATACTTTGCGTAACCGTCACAAATACGAGGAAGTATGTGACGTGTTGCAGCACCACTAGTTAAATTAATAATGGTTTTATTAATTTTTCACATTTCTTAAAATTTCACGAACTCTTTGAATATATACAAGACCGGCTTGCTGAATCCGGCTTACTGAACCTATTGAATACATGAATAAGCACACTGTGCATACTAGTACATTTTATTACTGATAATATATAATAAGATTCAGAATTGCTTTCGAACGTCTGAAACTCAGGTAAATAATAATGTGATATGTGTGAGTGATATCCTACTCCAGCAAAATAGTAAGGGTATTCCTGCCTGTAACAAATAATTACGCGCTCCAAGATGAACAAATTTCGCGAGTCTGAAAGCAATTTTGAATCATCCTGTATATTTGAATGGAAATTTAACGGGCCCTTCTTCATCTGAGAAAAATCTCACGATCATTCGGTTCTCTTTGTTGTTGGCATTATCCGAGGTGAGAAAATGCACGGTATAAGATATTTTATATAATGTGTCCTAAGTTTTTTTTCAATTTCCTAAGCAGTGAAAGGCATATGTAATTAAGTGATATCGTAGGCTTCCGCGGCCAGAGTCATGATCTGGGCTGTCCGGGTGACGCCGCGTCGAAGGAACGTCGGCACCCCAGCCTTCGACGCGGCGTCACCCGGACAGCCCAGATCATATGTAATTAAGTTTTAAACACATTATTAGATGGTTCATAATCAAGGCAAGGATACAATCAAATTGTGCTTAAAATATACTTAATTAACAATACCAAACGAGAAAATATTATTCACGAAATATAGAATTAAATTATGTAAATCGCTCGCATTCTCACCCCACCAACAAGAGAGAATCCAAATTCATAGAATTCATAAATATGTCGCTAACAATGGCATGTAATAATCTGACCTGGTATGTGAAATGCTCAACATATTATCTTTCATAACCGTAGAATGCCCAACTCAGTTAGCCTTTAGCTGACAATGTGATCTCGTCGGTTCAATACTGAGTGGAATGTATGTCCCATTCATGAAAATTAACAGAATATTCTGTAGCTCGTGAATTCATGAATGAAGTCAGTGAATAAATGACATTATCGAAAGGATGCTGATGTTTCATGTGTGTAAAAACATTTTTTATTCAGATCATGTTACTATAGCGTTGATAAATTAGGAGATTATAAATACCGTGCTTTGACAGCTTATGATATTAAGGCAGTATTTCGGAATCAATATATTGCCTCTTTGTTGTCGGCATTGAGGCAAAAATAACTTTTTACATTCTTGAATACATACGTATATACGGAGTAATATACGTAGTAGTATAGAGAAAGTTATGTAATACTGCGGAAAATCGATATGGAAATTTCAACGGAAATACACGTTTTGGGGTCCCTTAATACCGAAAAAGTGTTGGTTTTTTTCAAAACGTCCATCCGTTCGTCCGTCTGTGAAGACTACTAGCGCCGAAACCACATGTACGATCTTTTCCAAATTGAAGAAACTCCTGTCCATCTGGCTCTAGTTGATGCTTTCAAATTTTGAAAAACTTTCTTTAAAATTTGGGGATACTTTACATTAAGACCCAGGGACATTTTCAAAATTTTCTCAAAAGCCCAAATTTTTTCTTTAAATTTCTTGTATAAAGAGAGTAAAATACATTTATAAAAGCGGCATAGGACCGATTTTCACGATTAACTCTGAATTTTTCAAAATTGCAAAAGTTTGAACATTTTCGGCGTCTTCCTACAACCATAAAATTGAAGATAGAGATTTTTCCTTAAAAAATTATTGTTCATAAATAGATCATTCATTATGGTGATGTACATTTTCTTAGAAATTTTAGTAGTTTTCGAGCTATAGTGCGAGAAATATTTGTAATTTTAAAATAACAAAAACATGATTTTCTCAAAAATGACTCCAATTTTTTTCTTTAAATTTTTGGTAGAGTTAGTGCCAAACAAACCCTATACCATGACATAAACACCATAAACACACTGCTCTATTCTTTTGTTTTTTCATAAATTACAAAAATGTATTTTTTTTAACTTGTCTCTCACGTTGGTAATCTTTACATTCGAGGCAATTTCTTCACGTTATTGCGTTTATGAGTACATATTATTTAAATACTGTCAAATAAAGATTCTCGAAAACTCAACATTTTTTTTTGTTAAAATGAGCTCAAAATTCCGCATTTTCAGAAACGCTCAAACGGTATTTTCTGAAAAAATGGCTCCAAATGTTTTCTGCAAACGTTTGCAATTTATAGTGGTAATGGCTCTGTTTAATATGACATAACGTTCATAATGTTAAAAATGTTCAAAAATTCCACAAATGTATTTTATTTAAATATCTCTCACGCCATTTATAGACACATTTCAGTGAATAAATTATTTTATTTGTAAGTGGATGTGCTTCAAATGACTTCAAATGTAGCTTTTCGAAAACTCAATAGATTCTTGTGAAATAAAGCTTCAAATTTTGCTTTTACAGTAACGCTGAAGGCCATTTTCTTAAAAATGCTCCAAATTTTTCAATAGAAATTTATTTTTAGAACAAGATTTTAGCCTTTTTTAAATATTCCTAAAATAATATTTCGTTTCAATTATTGAGAAACCGAAAAGTTGAGAAAATTGAAAAAAATGTACTTTGGGGGGCGATAGATGGCACCAGGCAAGGAGGGGCAAGACTGTACCGTACCAGTCCAAACCAAGGTAATTAGAAAACGTTACTACGAGAAAGTCTGTGCCATTCAGTAGCATCTCTAGCTACATTCCGGTATACGTACCTATTTACGGAGTAATGTACGAATTATAGAAAGAGCTATGAAATTCTGCGGAAAATATATTTTGAGATTTCAAAGGAAAAACACATGTAAGTGTCTCTTGATACCGATTTATTCAAATCTGTAGTTGCTGGTGTAGCAATAGCGCCTAAATGTTCCCAGAATTATAGCCAAAATGAATATTCTCAATAATGAATATTAATCTGGATCGACATGAAGCAATGCGATTGTTAAAGGAATTCTTTAAATTTTGGAGGTACCTTACATAAAACCCTAACGACATTTAAAAAATCTTTTCAAAAATGGTTCCAATTATGTTTTTCAAACATCTTGCAAGAATAAACTGAGATTCACTATAGAGATATAGACTTATAGAGTCCGATTTTCAATACTAACTCTTAATTTCCAAAAATTTCAAATGTTTGCCATTTTTATATACCCCTTCCTATAACTAGATTATTGGAGATAGTGATTTTTTCTTCAAATGGAATTTGTCCTTCACAATTAGTTCTTTAGTTAATGTCGTGTTAATTTTTATTTTCAAAATAGCAGATTGCTCGAAACTTTAGTGCATTAGGAGCAATTTTAAAAAAATGTTTATTCAAAAGGGACTCCATGTTTTTTTAACTTTCTGCACGTATAGTGTAAAATAAATTCTCCGCATCAACATGACATTAACGCTATTTTGGTGTACTTCCTTAATTTTTCAAAAATTATACAAATGTATTTTTTAATATCTCTCGCGTAATTGACATTTTCATTACGGCGTTTTTATACATGCTTACATTTGTAAGTACAAGTGCTTCAAATAATTTCTCAAGAAGTTTCTCGAAACAAAACTTCCCATAATTTTTGAAAAAAAAAAATATGTTTTCGACCGGTCTGTCAGACACCCGATCTGTAATGTTGCTAAGAAGGTTATGTCATACCTGAAACAGGACACACAACACTTATAAAGGATTGCAGCATCCCAAATGATACGTTCAACTCTTCAGTAAAGTTAAATTAGTGATGTAGGGCCAAAGGAGATGAATGTCTAAGCCACTGAAACTCTACCGCCAGTTACCCATCGCCAATGTTATTACAGTATACAGTACAGTAAATCTTTAAATTTAGTATTCATGGTAATGATACCACGTCTAGTGTAAAGTATTCTTTCTGCAAATAGTGAAATTCCAACGACTGACTTTGTCCTGAAGATTATTCTCTCCAGACAAAAAAGAGTATTTCTGTTTTACTACATGCATTTGTATTTTTATTCACACGTTAAGGTCTCTAACTAGAATGATTTTCACCTTCGGAATTAATTTACTTACTAAATGCTGTAAAATTCTACGAAGAGACTGAGACTATTTTTATGTTATTATACAAAAAAGCTTTTGCCATTTATTTATTCGAATAAAATAGACAGAAAATAAAATTATTTTCTTATATTAAAATCTTTTAATGATTATACTCTTAATAATACTTGTTTTATTGGCATATTCTTATCTAAATCCATCTCAGTCTAAATCCATCTCAGAGATGTATTAATCTTTACATATTTCTTGGAATGTTGGTTTAAATAGATGAAAATAGCAAATATTGAACATAAATATAGAAAGTTATGAACTGTCACAACAATTTTTTGAGAACTTCTCTGCTTTATTTCCACATAAACGATATTCCTGTTGACTTGTGATAATGGTGCGTGTAGAATAAACTCTGGGTTAATATATTTACTCGTTTCTTCACTATTTCGATGACACACAGTACGGTAAAATATTCATTTCAGACTTACCTTGTCAGCGACATTCAGGACATCAAAGGTGTCCTGAATGACCAGAAAAAGACTTTGAGAGCGGAAAATACAGAGTTGCTCAGAGTATTAATATTTTTTGCAAGCTCCCTCAAAGCCCTTTATGAAATTAAAGGTTGTTAGTATTCATTCATAATTTCATAATATCAAGACTACATAGCTCCAGCCCACAGCTTTGACTCTTAACGTTGTCAAAGAGATATCATTTCGCTGTATACATTCAATATTCAATATGAGTACTTTGGGTAGCATTTTTTGAAGTGCATTATATTTTAAAATTGATACCTGAAGCACCATAGAGAAGGCAAGTGCTTGCAATTGTTAGGGAGGATGCATAATAAAGAGAAACGATTCATGACATTAGAACTAATGGTGCAACAGCATGGCACAGGCTTTCTCATTCTAATTAGTTTTCTAATGGTACTTTCTAGTGATAATTCTTCTTTGGTCTGGGGTAGCTTTTAATACTTGCTACATACTCTTGCAAGCTGCCATCTAACGCCGCCCAAAGTATTTTTTTGTCAATTTATTGGTTTTCTAATGGTACAACCGAAATATTACGTTAAGAATATTATAGAATAGTAAAAATCTCATCCTATAAATAAATTTTGTTGAAAATTTATAAATGCAATAATCTAATCATTGCTAATGTAAATATTAACAACGTTCAAGACAAGACGAGAGAAGTAAAACAAATGACATATTTGTAATTTTTGAAAAAACAAAAAAAAAATACAGCAATATGGCTTTTATCTCATCAACTAGAGAATATTTAGTACTATCCACTCCAAAAAATTAAAGCAAAAAATTGGAATAGATTTGTAAAAATCTTGTTTTGTTATTTTTAATATTCCACATATTGCACCAATATTGCTCTAAAACAACTAAAATTTTGGGAAAAACTACATGTCCTTAATGAATGAACCAAATCTTTAGGCGCAAGTATTGATCACATGCACCAGACGGACAGACAGGCAGACGGATGGACGGACGTTTGGCCGTTAATCGATTTTGGGGTATTAAGGACCCTCAAAACATGAATTCTGGCTTCACTAAGTGTTAGAGGATTTTTTTTCTAAAATTAACAACTGAATTTATCCACTTTTTCGTTACCAGACCCAGGTAGTAAGAGTTCTGCCGAAAATTCGCCGTTTTCGCGAAGCATTACAAAACCTTCTACTGCATAAGTGGTAGCGAGAAACTAAAAGGATTTAAGTCCGCCGACCGCTCAGAACAATCGGAACAAATGAGTTTCAATCGAAGGTGGAGCATTAATTCACGTATTTCAGAAAGTTTATTTCATATTTAAACATGTTTTTATAAGAGTATGGGATTAGAAAAATATTGACGACACACGGCAATGATATGATTTCCTGTTTATCTGTCTAATCGCCTCCTATATTATTTCTGTAATACGAGTATACATGCCTTTTGCGGCTCGCACACGCAACCAATCTTTATAAATTAGGACTCTAAAGAAAGAGAATTGTACAGAAACGTGAAGAATTGCACTTTGAATTTAAAGATATGTTTAAAAAACGCATCTAAATATTCATGACAAATGCAACCCGCAACACTCTGTCGTATTTTCTTAATCTATATCGTTAAATAACTTCTCAACGAAGCGTTTTACACTTAAAAACTACAGTTTTGATGCCACAAAGAAGCATTCCTCACAACATATTCTACAGGATGTGATCTTCTTGAACATTCTATTACAATTTTGCTGGATCCATGCTTCTCGATTCTACCCCACCTGTTCAGAGCTCGTAGAATCTGCAACTGTATGTGAAATTAAACTCATTTCTTAATATTCTACGCAATTGAAATACACAGGTGTACCTATCTGCTCGGTAATAACGTTAAATAAGAATAGTTTGTATTGACACGGGTGTATTGTATAGTTATCAATTACAAGAAGACATAGAACAAGTAGGATAACGGAGTCTTGAAGAAAAATATATATTATAGGCTTAGTAATGAAATGGAAAAAAGGAAAGAGAGTGGTGTTTAACGTGCTAGAGGTTTTGCACGGGTACGCTAGTGTTGCTAATTCCTATAACAAGTACTGCAGCATGTGATCTTGTATGACTCTTGAAACTTCTGGAACCTCCTAACTCATAGATTATTGCAGTTCCCTTGTGTCATTAATGTTGATACGGTCCTTGGGAACGTTATCTGTAGTAAGGACTGTTTTCGAAATTAAAAGAAATCCGTTGCTCGGGTAATTTCATGTAGTACCTAATGACCGATGGGGAAGTTCAAGGGTAGTGGAAGTCACAACAGATGGAGAAAGAGCTCAAAAGTGTTTCTGTGTTTTATCTTCATTTAAAATGAAAAACTTTTAAAATAATTTTCTCTAGACGTTTTGTTTACTGAGATCGCATCCCATTAACATTCAATATCAATACCGTTTCCGATTACCATTTACATTAATGAACACTTCGTCTAGAATTCTTCTGTTTCTATCCGAATATTTTGAGTGATGAGTAAAATAAATCCAGTTAATTCGGATATTTTGAGTAAAACAAAAATACAAATCGTTCATTCTCATCATTTTCAATCATTCAGACCTCAATTATTTGACTAACAGCATTTCAACAATTTTCAATAGAGAACAGAAACGTGCAAATAAAATACAAAGAAAATCAAATTGCTTTTATACTATTCAAGTACTACATAGTAATGCTTCCATCTTCTAAAATTGAAACAAAAATTGTGGATAGTAAAGTATATTGCAAATTAGTTAATAAAAATATCAGTCTGTATATCAACACCAGACGTCTAACCGGAGGTGTAGATGTTACTAAGTATCATATCAAAATTTGCAATTATAATTACTAACAGTGGTGCATTATTCATGCCTATGTATTAAATAAGTAATGAGAGTAAAAAACTATTTAAAAATAAATAAATTTTCTTAACACTTACAGATAAAGCTGTACTCTCAAAAATTACATAGTTTAAAGGAATATGAAAAAATAATCTTATTAATTTGTATTCTACAACATATTCTTTACACATATATTTCTCTCCCTGACATTACATACTCTCTAAAGGTATAAAATATTATTTTGTGTATCCCAATCGATACAATTTGCCAAAAATTTAAACATTATTTCCAGTACCAGTATAGTTTCAGAACTGGTATGGTTCCAGTACCAGTATTAGTACCAGAATAGTGTTAAACGCAATATTTATGTAAATAAAAACTTTCACTCGGTCTATATTCTTGGGTTTGAAATATTTGTTTTAATGACACTTTTGAAAAGTCACCAACATTTTTTTAATTCAAGAAACTTTAAAGCTAGAAATAAATTTATAGTTTGTTCTCATAACGGAAATAAGTCACACAATTCAGAAATTTTACTGAGATAGAAAAATATTACATCAATTCCATTTAAATAAAAAAATGATAACTAAGATCAAAATTAATTAATTTGAAGTTTTCAAATAGTATGATTGAAATCTATCAGGATTTACAAATAATATAATATTCGTACGAAATTTAATACTTATAATTTCCAGAGAACAGTCTGTGTATTGCATTCTAAATACCAAAGTTACACATTTTCTTGATACGAATTACGCCCTATTTCCCCGATTCAGACTCGCTCTGGAGGCGGTCCGGGGACATCGTCTCAGCATTGTCACCGCCTCCTCCTCCACCTCCGCCTCCACCGCCTGCGCCGCCGCCATTTCGTTTCCCTTGGTCGAAACAACCCATGGAGTCCATGATCTCTCTCACCACCTGTACTCCTCTCTTCGCAAACTCAACTGCCTTTTTCGCCATTTCTTTCACTTTTTGCAAAAAGCGCTTGAAAACTGTGGAAAAGAAAATCCATTGTGTTAATATTCTTCACGACTTTTGTATTTCTTTTTATACATTTATTATACAACATACCTTATGTTTATTGTGTTAGAATAATCTATTGCAAAGCGACAATAAAAATAAAATAAGATATTCATGATATTCATCAAATGTGATAATGTCTTGCTTATCATTAAATATCATTTAATGCCTCTATTCTAATTATCGTTCTTTCTATTGTTTTAGGTAAGAATTAACCAGATGTCCAGGGATTGGTCCAGAATTAGAGGTAGGATGTGTTTAAATGTATGGCAGGCAAATATTTTCCTTGATTGTGTTTCAAGATAATTTCATTGACATTTGTAAAACAAAATGTTCTAGTAAAACAAAATGTTTCTAGTAAAATTGATAAGCATTGACAAAACTTTCATTTGAAGGCCATAATCCCATGAAAAATGTAGTGCTTATTATAACAATTATTTTGAACAATAATGTAACATTCTCTTTAAATTATTAATCATTATTAAATTACATAAATTTCCGTTCAAAACTTCAATATACATTGCTTACCTTTTTCGGAAGTACTAAAACAATCATAAGAACAAAAAATGGTGTCTAAGACGCCAAACAATCCTTCATACATGAATAAATTTCCTAATATTGGTTGATTGTTCATGAAGTGTAAATTATTGAAAATTATGTTTTCAATGTGGTTTTACGCTTGCCACATTTGTGCTTCGCGTCGCTGATTTTAAGCTCAGTTAATTGAGATTCTTCTGCACTGATGCTCAAAGCAGTGCGTCGAAAATATCGTAAATGTGGGGCCGAAACAATTTAACAAGGAAAATATAATCTCAACACGTACGGAATAGTGCCGAATATATTTTAGCAATATTTTTGACGCTGGTATTTCAAGACTATTCGATTATACTAATTAATTTTTTTCGAACATTCTAATGGTGTTCTCCCAGAGCTCGCGCCTTAAATTGCTTGGTAGCTTTGTAAGTCCTAATGCAGACACGTTGATGTCTACAATACGTGTCCCACACGACAAAAGAGTATGACACGAGCAAAAAAGTTTTGAGAATCCGTAAACATTAGGAACATATAGCTCACTAATCATTGCAAAGATCGGGAAAACGAGAGCAATTTCCTGTTTTCTGGAGCGCCCGCAGGGTTTCAGCGAAATAGATAAGGTAACCCGCACGGTATCAAATTTTCATACGTCTCTAAGCGGTGTCCCTACTTGACGCGTTACAGGCAAGAACACAGGACATAGAGCTTCTCGATCAGAGGACACCCTGGCAGATTTTGTGCGGTTGTTACTTGTTTGGTAAAAGTTTACCCATCAGTGATTTCGCAAAAAATGATTGTAGAAAACAAATATAGTGAACAAAAAATATTTAAAATGCGGAAAAATCAATATAGGCACTTATATACTCTTAACGTTCTATTAGGCAATTATCTATAAAATAAGTATTTATAGGCGTTATAAAAACCTCCCAAAAGCCATTTCTGAGGTAACGTTGATAAGTTGCCTAAAACTACATTCAAAGAAATAAAATAAGCAAAAAGGGTATTGTCCGAGCTCTATTCATCACCCAGGGGAACATTAATTTCGGAGAAAATCGACTGAACGATTTAACCGCTAGCGTTGCTTACAGACGGACGGATATACAAACAAAAGAACAGACGGGCAGACGTTTTTCCGTCAATAGATATTTCGGTATCAAGGACACAGAAAACATGAATTGTGGAGACACCACGTGTTAGAGAACTTTTTCCTAAATTTAGCCACTAGATTTATTCACTTCTCCGTCATCAGGGCCCTGTAATAAGATATTTTTTATCGAAATTTCGCCTTTTTTCGCGCAGCATTACATAACTTTCTCTCTACTTTGTATAGCGAAAGTAAAAAAGCCGGGAACGCTCGTACGGGTGTAACTAGTGTGTTTGCAAAACGAATAACCGTGTGAGCTAGGTCGAATTCAGTCGCTGTCTGGAGGAGAATTCTAGCGGCCGGCTGCTCTGATCGTTAGTTCTCCGTGGTTTCTCCCATCAACACCAGGCGAATGCCGGAGCAGTACTCTTACAAACGGGCCACGCGCGATCTTTCCTTCCACTCACTTGTCCTATCCTCACGCTTACACTAACATGCCCTACACTACCACACAAGCCGGGAGACCGGTCGGGGACTTAGAACCTGTCCCGGCTGGGCCGGTGCTCAGCTGGTGGGAGATACCTGGTTGGGGAAACCCCGCTATAGTAGGTAGGTCGGCGTCGGATCTCGCCATCCAGTGGGAGAAGATCACTTCCAACTCCCGATGAAAACATGCACTACACTGACGGGAGTAACGACCTCAGCAGTTGACGCGCCCGGAACCAGTTGATTACTGATCAACCAAGCAATCTATCAAAATCGAATAACCTAAGAGCGCCGTGGAAGATCCTTCCCTCCCGAAGGCCGCGGCGCGTCGCGACGCTCTGGCTGCCTCTGCGTGCGCGCGTGGGCGGCAGCTGCGAGCCTTCGACGGCGCTTTTAGCGGAAATTGGGAGCCGCGGAGGGGGGAGGGCGTTCCCCGAGAGACACGCGGCGCGTTCTGTGTAGCGCAGCGAGTGCTCGCCGCAGGAGACAGCAAGTTGCACTCTCTGCGGAGCACACGTCTCGTTTGTGGGCAACGTCAGCCCGGAACGCAAGATTTACTGGCTGCCACAAAAGTAGAGGATATGAAAAACTAAGTTCGTAATACTGTAGTGTCTGTGTAGTAGTGTTTCTCTAGTTGTAATGGAAGCAAAGAAACGGAAAGCAACTAGTGTCAACCGGCGTCCGTTTAGGGATATAATTCACCGCGTTAATTACAATCGAAACAATGTTGTAGCTATTGATGGCGTGTGAGTACTCCTACTACAGTTTACGATACGAGTGGTAAAAGTGACATATTGCGTGTAGGAAATGTTGCAACCCGAGGCACGCAGGCCGCGTGTCACAAACCTGCGAGCAAAATAAAATTCATTTCTCCAACAGTATAATACACGAGCTTTTAGACACCTTTTATTCGCTTATTTACTTAAATTTAAGTATGCAAATCATTTAAATGTGTACCACGTTACAATAAGATCAGTTGTAACTGTTCGGACGAAAGTATTTTGTTTTCTTTGTTGCATGCACAGTTTTATCTGAACATCGTCTCATTTTGAGCGTTTGAGCTAAAAAAAATTTAGCACGCTGTGCGTTCCCTAAAAGTAATCGCTTGTAGTGGCTGTGTAAAAAGGTTTTTCTTATTTACATGATTTTTGTCTTCTATGAAGGTGGTATCTCGAAAACGTCATTGAATGTATATTGAACGTCATACGTCTGATATCACAAATTACCTGGGGAAAGGATAGTGAAGGGTGGAGAAAGACGTTCGGAGACTGAATGATAGAAAAGAAGAAGAAAGGGTGGAGAAGGGAAGACTGGGGTGTGAAAAGGCAATGTTTGGAAGTGAAAAGTGAGAGTGAAGAGTGTAGAGCGAAGATTCTGTAATGAAGGATGGGAAGTGAGGTGACGAATGATGGAAAGTGAACAGTAGAATATAAAGGATGGAGAGTGAAAGGATTTTTGATTGATTGATTGTTTTTTTTTTGTTTCCGGGCACGTCAACTGCTTTGATCATTAGTCCCGTTAGTGTAGTGCATGTTTTTTCTCGAAAGATGGTGATTTTCCCCCGCTGGATGGCGAGATCCGGCACCGACCTACCGTCGGCTAGTGGGGTTAAACAGGACTCTCCCACCAGCGAGGCACCGCCCCAGCCGAGACAAGCTCTAAGCCCCCGACAGGTCTCCCGGAATATGTAGTGCATGTTAGTGTAAGTGTGTGTGTAAGGGGAGAGGATAGGACAAGGAAGAGGAAGGATAGATCGCGCGCGGTCAGTGGCCCGTTTGTTAGGGTACTGCTCCGGCATTCGCCTGATGTTGATCGGAGAAACCACGGAAAACTACCGAACAGATCAGCCGGCCGCTAGAATTCTCCTCCAGACAGCGACTGAATTCGACCTAGCTGAAAAGCTAGTGTCGAAAATCCTGCCGCCGTCAGGAGAGAGTGAAAGAAGGAGAGGGTATGAAGAAGGGTGAAGGGTGCACTCACGGCCTGGCTTGTCCTGTGGCTTCTGCTCGGGGTCGACGGGCTCCGTCTCGTCCTGCTGCTCCTCCATGTCTTCCCGCGGGCTGCGCCGCTGGCGCCCCGCGCCGCTCGGCGCCCACGCGTCCGCCGCGCCCTCCGCGCCACGCCCACGCACCAGCGCCTGCTCCTGCGCCAACCCAACCACACCACAATCAGCCACCACCGCCCTTATGGGCAGACAAAGCAAAGATATGATTCATTCAAAGTGATTCCGGGCGCGTCAACTACTGAGGACATTGGTCCCATAAGTGTAGTGTATGTTTTCTTCGAAAGTTGGCAGTTATCTTTCCCCACTGCATGGCGAGACCCTACCGTCGACTAGCGGGATTTTCCCCAACCAGGTATCTCCCATCAGCGGAGCACCGCCCCAGCCGGGACAAGTTCTAAGTCCACGACCGGGCTCCCGGCATGTGTGGTAGTGTAGTGCATGTTAGTGTAAGTATGTGTGTGTGTGTGTGTAAGGGATGAGAATAGGACAAGGAAGATGAAGGAATGATCGTGCGCGGTCCGTGGCCCCTTTGTTAGGATACTGCTCCGGCATTCGCCTGATGTTGATCGGAGGAACTACGTAAAACTACCGATCAGAGCAGCGGGCCACTAGAATTTTCCTTCAGATAGCGACTGAATTCGACCTAGCTTTTTAGCTAGTGTCGAAAACCTGCCACCGCCGGCACTCGAACCTAGGACCTCCCGGTCAGAGGCACTGCAGTGACATCAGTTGATGCTCTGAGCCACCTCTCCCGGTTAAAGTTGTGAATGTTTTGGAAATTTTAATATTTTCTAAGTAGGAGGACAGATGGGAAAGCAACGCACAATAATTTCTTCTCCACTGGGAATGCAAGTGGAATCGTGAAATTGCACGACGAGATAGTTTGAAGTTCGCGCTATAGGGGGTATTTTGTTTCCATGTGCAGCTGAAGCGAGTGTAGCGTGAACTAAGAAACAATAATGGTGTGCATGTCAACTTGTTTAGAGCAGAGAAGTGTGTAGAGTGAAATTTGTGGGCCAAAGGGCATACATAATCCTAGTTAAGTTCACAGGGAAATATGTGGCATGTATGAGGATGACTGAGTGGACCGTAGCAATATCTACAGGCGACGTGTATCCTTCCGAGAGAACTATACTCCAACCAGACGGACTTCTACGAACAGGACAAATTGAAAGTAGTAGCACGCTGGCAGAAATGCGTTGACATACTTAGCAACTATATAGAAAAGAATGTCAAAGATGTAAGGTCATAGGTGATTTTTTGTGTTTTGGTACCAATTAAATTTTTAGGTAAAAAAATTATTAAGTGTTACTTTCCGATCTGCCCTCGTATTTAGAGTTTTCTGAATAGAATGATATAAATATCATTTTGAAATACAATATCTTAACTTTTATATTTTCATTTACATAAGTAAATACTGAGTATACGTATACGTAGTATATTGAAAGTTATGTAATGCTGCTGAAAATGTATTTTGACATTTCAACGGATACATGGGGTCCTCTGATACAGAAAAAGTGTTGTTATTTGTTTTGTTTTTTTAAACGTTCGTTAGTCTGTCCGGCTGTGAACAACACAAACGTGTAACTATTCATAGGATACTTTTCAAAATCAATATTCCCCAGTGGATCTGGCTCGACTCAAAGCTCTGAAATTTTGAAAAACGTCTTTTAAACTTTGGGAGTACTTCACAATTGGAACTGAAACTTTACAATTGAAAATTGGCCCTGGAACAATTTCAACATTTTGTTAAAAATTTTGTCCAAATTTTTTCTTTACATTTCATGCAAGAATACAGTGAAACACACTTACAAAGAACAACATAGGTTGTATTTTTCACTTTTAACTCTGAATATTAAAAAAAAGACAAAACTTTGAATTTGTCCGGATTCTTCCTACAACTATAATATTGAAAATAAAAATTTTCCTTATAATCAAATTTGTTCTCTACAATTAGTTCTTTCGCTATTATTAGGTAGGTCTCATTTTTGCGTAAGTCTTATTTACGTTGAACTCTGAATTTTCGAAAACTGCAAATGTTGGTAATAATATCAGAAAGTATCTGTTGTTAGACACTACTAGTTTCACGTGAAGTATATCACCTCGTATTCAATCAGAAACAGGACAGGAAATGTAGAGAAAAAAATCAGTAACCATGTAAACAGAATGAATGAAACACCCTCACGCATTTACATGTGCCTAGTGTGACAATCTTCTGCGGCTGGATATATAACCCCTTCTTCAGTTGTAGTTCAGCGAGGGATTCATGCAGGAACTTAGGAATTTTACCATTGGCACATAGAATTTATTATTATTATTATTATTATTATTATTATTATTATTATTATTATTATTATTATTATTATTATTATTATTATTATTATTATTATTATCAATGTTTAGTATATTTGCGTTTTTTATCACCGAATCTTCATGTCACGTAAATGCTCATAATTATTTGTATAATAATTTCAAACGTTGGTTCAGAAGATTCAACGCGTTATATCCCTATTCACACAAAGAGCCGGAAATCAAGGGGATTTCATCGTCCCCAGAAGTAGACAAATTAAGTTACCAATTACATTTTAACTCATTTAAAAAGAAACATGAAATGATTTTAACAATTAACATTATTTTTCAGATAGTACTTGAATTAAATTTGAGAATGAATTTCTTCGGTAAATTCTGAATTAAAATATTAAAATTATTTTAGAAAAAATAAATTCAGCACAACACAATGCATACAGTCTTCAAAATCCTAGCCGCGGCAGTCTATTACAGAACTTTTCAGAATGTCAGAAGTGATAAACTAAATCTAAAAGTTCGTGTTGCACTTAACGACAATTCGCCCTGGCGTATCGTCGTACGTCAGGGTCCAATGGATCGTGCTATTAATAGCAATTAGAGAGGCAGCCCGAAACAGTACGTTTTATGTAATAACATCTGTTTATTAGTATCACGCGTTTCATACAGTAACGGAAATAAGCTGCTAATGCAGCGTAATTCGAAAGCCATAAATGTGTCAGTCAGCAGCCCCACGCATTCATCATCCTCGTCCCACAGTTGTGCTAACGATTCGAAGCAGCGATTGACGTCTGTCAGCGAAATACAGGAGGCGCAGATGAGAGTCAGCGCCAGCTCAACCTCTGTTGATTCACGAGGCAATCATTGGACCTCTCACGATGTGCATATTAACGGCGCGAGAGATATTTTAAAAAAAAATTACATTTGTGTAATTTTTGAAAAAAACAACAAAAGAATACACCAAATTGAACTTTACGTCATATTAAACATTGTCATTACCACTATCCGTTGGAAAATGATGAAGAAATCGTTTGGAGCCATTTTTGAGAAAATGGCGTTTGAGCGTTTCTGAAAATGCGGAATTTTGAGATCATTTTCACTAAAAACTGTTCTGTTTTCTAGAAACTTTATATGACATTATTTAAAGAACATGTACTCATAAATATAATAATGTGAAGAAATCACCTCTAATGTAAATATTACCGACGTGAGAGACAAATTAAAAAAAATTAAATTTTTGTAATTTTTGAAAAAACAAAAGAATTTAGTGACGTGGCGTTTATGCCATTGCATAGGGTTTATTTGGCACTACCACTACCAAAACTTCAAAGAACAAATTTAAAGCCATTTTTGAGTAAAGCTTGGTTTTGTAATTTTTAAAAATTGCAAATATTGCACGCACTATTGCACGAAAACTACTAAAATTTTCAAAAAAATTTACATAACCTTAATGAAAGAACTACTTATGGACAACAAATTTCATTTGAAGGAAAAATTTCTTGTCTTCAATTTTGTAGCTTCAGGAAGTCGCCGAAAAATTCAAACTTTGCAATTTTCGAAAATTCAGGGTTAACCGTGAAAACCGGACCTATGCTACCTTTATAAGCGTATTTTACTCTATTCTTACAAGAAATTTAAAGAATAAATTTGGGGCTGTTTTTGAGAAAATTTTGAAAATGTCTGGGGGGCTTGGTTTAAAGTACCCCCAAATTCTAAAGAATGTTTTTCAAAATTTCAAAGCATCAACTAGCGCCAGAATGACAGCGATTTCTTCAATTTTGAAAAGATCGAATGTGTGGTTTAGGCGCTAGTAGTGTTCACAGACGAACAGACAGACGGCCAGAGAGACGGAGAGATGGACGGACGGATATTTTAAAAGAAACTAACTTTTCGGTATCACGGGACCCCAAAACGTGTATTTCCGTTGAAATCTCAAAATCGATTTTTCGCAGCATTACTTAACTTTTTTCTATACTACGTACATTACTCCGTATATACGTACGTATACGAGAAATTAAAAGGCAAGGCTTATATAACTCGGCGAAGACACATCTTCCTTGTTCGAACACTTTTGTGTTGAAGACCCATTAATTACTCCCAGCTGTGGCATTGCATTTCTGAGAAAACAATTGTTATACGTTAGTCAAAATATATCGCATTACCCCAATCGAAACATAAAGAAGAAACGATGCTCATCAGTTTTCATTATACCATAAGCATGATGAAAATATTTAGAAGAGTTTCCTGCAGAAATTGCTAGAATATCAAAATTGTATAGTAATATCTACTACTCAATCTCCTGTCAACTTTAGTTATTGTATCCACTGTATTTATATTCTAAGAACAAGAATTTATAATACTATTTTGATAGGGTGGTCTTAGTCTCAAAACGATGTTGACAATTACTAAATGTGTATGTATTTTTAACCTTTCTAGTCCTTTAAAATAAGTGTAAGAAATTATAGAAATTATTTTCTACTTACAAATTAATGGTTAATTAAAACGAAACTAAAGGAAATATCATTTAAAAAATTGATAAACGTACAGCGCGAAATTTGTGAGCTATTGGAAAGCAAAAACAACTCCCTTGGTAGTTGACGAGCAGCGGAAAAAAGCAGTGAGAATGAACAAAACCAATAAAAACACTATATCCGGATATTCCAATAAGCAATTTCAAGTTTAATCAACTTCATAAATCTAAAGATTGAACTTCAAAAAGCTCTACGTAAAATGTGCAAATGACAATGACATCTGGACGCCATTCAATGAATTTAAACGACGCTAAACCAATGAACCTCTAAAAAATTGTGGGAACTACGGTTAAAATATATTCCTCATCAACTGGGGTTTCGAATGTTCATCCGAAGGAAAGATTGCGATTCCTATGACAATCCATCTCATAAATCAGGAATGGTCTGCAAATTAGTTGGTAAAAAGTCCGAATTTTCCCCTGATTCTGGAAACCAGATGAAGCTAAACCTAGATCTAAAGAGCCCCGTGCAAAACTCGAATCCAATTTTAAACGACATCCCCCTGGAGTTCCGGCCGCACAATCAAAGGACAAAAATTGCAATTTCGTTTGATCAGCCGTCTCATAAATCGCGAAAGCGCGCTGCCGAACCGCCGGCGTGAAAGCGCTGGGGCCGCGGGCGCGGAAGCGGTGATCGCGGTGCGCGGCGTTACTTGGGCGCGGGCGACGGTGGCGGCGTGGGCGGCGGGGGCGGACCCCGGGGCGAGGGCGGCCAGCGCCCAAGCGACGCCCAACACCAGCAGCGGCGACGCAGCAACCCGCGGGCAAGCCATGGCACACCTGAGCGAGCGCCGCGCTGGGCGACGGGTCTAACGCGCCGGCCCTCCGTCCCGCCCCGCCCCCGCCCCCGCCCCGGCCACGGCTCCTGCCGAGCCGGAAGTGACGGACGTCCGCTTTGCGCAACACCCAACAGTGGGCCGAAAGCACAACCGTACAGCATTCTTGTTTTTGCTCTTGGAAAGAAGCTAATTTCACTAGATAGCTAAAGAATTGCCACTTATTCATCCTAGGCATCGTTCCTATCCATCACTCCTGCAAAGGAAGCTAATTGATATGGTACGAATTGCCACTTATTCGTCCTAGTCATCACTCCCGCAAAGGAAGGTAATTTCAATTGATATGGAACGAATTGCCACTTATTCGTCCTAGTCATCACTCCTGCAAAGGAAGCTAATTTCAATTGATAGGGAACGAATTGCCACTTATTCGTCCTAGTCATCACTCCAGCAAAAAAAAGCTAATTTCAATTGATAGGGTAAGAATTGCCACTTATTCGTCCTAGTCATCGTTCCTAGTCATCACTCCTGAAAAGGAAGCTAATTTCAATTGATACGGTAAGAATTGGCATCTATTTTCTCTGCAGTCATCATATGTATATGTCGAAGTGGAAGTAGAAGTTGCAATAAAAATACAGCAATCTTGTATATGGCAGACCTTCACTAAAGGCCTTCAGTCAAATTGGATTTGTTCGTCATATGTTTTCGAAATCTTTCACTAAATATAATGCGGAAACGATTATGCACCGTCACAACTACGAGATATGGAGTGACAATAAACATGCTACACACAGTCATTTCAAATAATTTATTAACCCTATTCAAACGTATATTTCTTGTGATAATGGAATTGCAGTACTTTGGAGGCACTTACAGTAGATTACTATTATCTTTAAATACTGTTACCATGAGTAGGTCTTATAAAATAACACAAAAGACGAACCTAATACGTGCACCGCGTCAGATTGCTTTAGGAAGATTCTTTACGCTCTCGCGAGCGTAGCAAGTTGGATCTGTGAGATACTTGTGCGGTAACCAGCATTGCAGATCACTTTATTGGTTGGTTATAAAATTCTGCTTCTTTACAAACTTATTTTTATTATTAAAAACCTGTAGCACTAATTTGAAGCACACAAAACATTTAAATTTCTGAAACGTAAACGTAGGATTATCATTACGTATTCTGCTGCCGGTACAGGTGTACCGACGGAAGTCAGTGATGTCATACCTTGGATAAATGTGTATTGATCATCTTTTTATGTACTTCCACTGATCATTTTAGTAGCAGTATTCATTCACTAGTGAGAATATATGTTCTCTATCAGTCAGCTCTCACTATATCAATACTCGCTATCTCAAATTTTGTAAATGGTAATTAGGTATATGGGCTAATAATAATAATAATAATAATAATAATAATAATAATAATAATAAAATAATAATTATAGATATATTTTTGGCATTTTATATACCTGGAACAAACAACGCGCCTGGACACAGGTTCTCCAGTAATGTATTATCTCTAGATCACTCAGCTTGAGAAATGTGGATTATACCTGAAAAACGTTCACTATGGGAAAGATTACATAAGGAAGGAGTGCGACTGAAACTTCACATAAGGTATACGTGGTATATATCCTGTGGTTTCCCTGCAACTATTCCTGTCTATAAAGCTAAAGTGTGTGAAACCCTCCACGAAAATTATCAAGGAAAATTAATGTCCCGATTTCCATTAACTTTCTTCAACACTTTTACTGAATATTATTTTATTATTTACATTCAGGATTTATTCTCATGACGAGAGATACTCAAACGCTACTGACAGAAATATGTTCCTTTCTCACAGAAATAAGTAGTACATTACAATATGATTTATGCATTTTACAATTTGTGTCATCAAGAAAAGAAAATTTTATTTTACAAATTCCCTTCTTTTCTAATCATTTCACAAATGATTCCTATTAAAAAATTTATCACTTATAATCAACAATTCTATCTCGAGACGTATCCATAATCCTAGTACTAATATTCCCCTTGGGAAGTATTAGTTTCTTTCATTCATTACATTTTGGACCATTTTGGCCCCGTATGCTGCCAGGGATGCCCCGCTCTGCCCGCTAACCTTCACCCGTTTCCGCGTGGCTTTATCTAGGGGACATCTCAGATGCGGGATCGGAGCCGAGTGATGGAGCGGGTATGTCCCGGGCTCTTTCCTGTTCGCTTCATGGTCACGTTTTTGCTTCTTCACTCCATACACAAGTTTGTCATTGGTCTTATGTACTTTTTTAGTTCAAAAACGTAGCTGTATCGAGAGATTGATAACACGGAAGACATAACTGATTAAGTTTATGAAATTCATAGATATGTGGGGCAGCCCCATAGCCAAGGTGATGAAAAGTGACTCAGATGCCCTCACTACATCCTTCAGCCCCCCCTCCCCCGAAGCTTGAAATGGATAAGTTTCGTTTTATTAATTTTTCAGTACATGAAAGATCTTAATAGTATAAAAGTTTGCTTTCTAAATTATTCTTTACTTAGAAGAAGAATCCAACAGTGGGGAATACACTTCAGTATTGAGATTTAAATACAATGTTCTATTATTTCTTCAAATGTTCAACATTATAACAATATATACATGTTAGAAACATCTTCTGCCACAGTTTTCATTTATTGCATTTGCTCATTCCAGCCTTCCTTATGTTATCAGCCACAACAAAATTTTGTTTCTGGCTGAGGGCCTATTGTGAAGGCAAAGCGTGTTCATAAATTTTTAATTTTTTAAAGTATATTTCAAATTTTATTTTACAGACATAATTAATACAGTAATTGAATTTCGACCTTTACGTCGTTAGCCAGTCTTGAGATTTTCATTCATAAATAAATTTCAATCACTCACCTGCTTTCTCGCTGTAAAGAATCTCATCCAACTTCTTCAGCGCGCTCATGGAGTTATTCTGTACTTGATTGTTTTTTGTCATTACCTTCAAAGTATACCGTAAGAAAATAAACCATAAAAGTAACCTTAAATCGAATTTTGGAGACTTTTATTTTAATAGAATTTTTATTATTAAAGTACTTTTTGCACGTAAAATATATTAAATGAATTATATATACGAACACCCATACTACATATTTATGAATCATTGGAGGTAAGGGGAAAACAAGGGAACAAGATTTTGTCTCCAGGAAGATAGAGTGGAGTGCGCAAAACAATCAATTTGATACGTAGATAAGGAATATCACAATTAAAACGTCGTATCACGTCACTGTTTATAAATATATCGTATCATAATGAATTTTGCTATTAATGCAAATACATTTAAATTGCACCTATATATAGAATCAATACGCATAAAATCTTTTTAAAAATGAAGTATTTGTTCAGTTCATGTATGCCGCTTTCATGAGATATCAACAAAATTTGGCTTTTGTGTTTTGTTTTTTTGTTGTTTTTTTACCTTCTGTGTTCGTAGATTGCCGTCTTTATACTCCCGTCTGGTAGTCACGCATCAATTACGACTAGGCCTCAGTAGATGTTTTGAAAACACGTGGCTATGAAATTTGCACAATAATCTATTACAAATTGACAGGAACTGTAGTGGATACATTATCTTTGGTACGCACAATCACAAATCTACTGATATAAACTATTTATTTAACCTGAGATATTCAGTCTTAACCGAACTAACGTCAATAAATTGTAAACTCATAATATCATTATGATAACTCATGTTATCATTATCATTATGACTTGATAAGTCTGCACGTAGCCACTTTATTTCGTATTAATGAACGTTATTAAAACAAAGTTCGGAAATGTTCTATTTCTAGGTAAGCGCAATCCAAGTCTGAAGATATTTATCAAAATTAAATAAATTATGATGCAAGTCTGTGAGCGTAAATTAAGTCTGGCTTACATTGCTTCGAAATTCTAAGAGTATTTAAACCTAAAACCATAGGTTTTTGAGGATTTAACTTGAGTCGCTTTCCACGAAAGCGTACCGAACTGCGAGTTCCTTCTTCCAAGCTCCAGAGAATTCTCCTTCTGTAATTAATTTCGCTGCACCTTATGCCTGGCCCAGTGATCATTAAGCGATTAATTAATACCCACCACAGCCTCTCCAAGGAAATTCAAAGTTGTATCGTGTTTCCAGGTCAGCTTTTTACTAAGACCATTGACTTTGGGTCTAAAGGAGATTATGACATGAACTGCAGCTTTTGATCCACCTCATTATCAGATTTCTTCAGCTTTCGTTCTCTATTGCACTTTTTCTGATTTTTCAATTTCTTCAGCCTTTAACTTACAAGCCTTATTTAAGCAAAATGCGAGAAGTATATTTCAAAGAGCGAGTCATTAATGTATTTTATTCTAATAACTTTTTGCGAACTATTTTTATATCTTAGACAACTTTTAAGATTGGCTGTGACCTTTTAACTAACGTATTTTTTTTAAGAACTTCCGTATTTTTTTTAAAGAACGGTTTTTATGTTTCCCCAATTATTTCGTCATATCTCTGGCGTGTTAAATGTAAACTATATTTCCAATTTTCTCTCCCTACATTAGAAACAGTGCTAAATTAACCGGGACACCGTATACTATGACATACAATAAAACTGTGTTTTGTATATTTGAAGCAAAATTAGAAAAGAAAATGAAAGAGGTGCTTAACATTATGTGTTCATACACATTGTGACACACTATCGTATAAAACAGGATTGTGTGGTTAAAAAGAATTAACAAGTGCTTCAGTTGGGTAATTAATATTCTTACATGACACCAAGTAAAATATAAGAACAAGAAATGTGCTTGATTAAATTCGGGTATTTCATAAAATTCATTATATCCCAATGAACCTGAGTGAAATTCACAAATGCAAATAAACACCTGTAGATGCCATCACGTCTTCGCTCTCCTGGTGATATGATGTAAGGATAATATTTCTTACATCACGCAGAAATTGAAAGGCTTAGATTCTAAGCCAATCTATCGGGTCGAAGCACGGAGTGGGTTGGTGCTTCCTTCACGTAAGGTAGTATGGACCACGGTGAAGTAAACCCCAAAAATACTTTAAATTAAAGTAAAATCTCTGTTTTTTAAGATGAAAAGAAAAAATTTGACTCTTTCCGGTCTAATTTATTAATAAAATAAATTTAAATTAGTACAGGCTCTTATGGAAAAACTTTTGCGGGTATTGGCATATTTAAGTTATTAAAAAACTTATTCGGTGAAAGTACCTTTCTCTTTCATTCAATGCGTAGTAAATTTTTAGACGAATCAGATGACTCGTCAGATCAGATGATCGAGGGACACGGAATGCACTATCCTGGCAATGTTAAATGATGGAGTCCAATTCTTAGAATCTATTAAAGTTAGGCTTATGAATTTTTTACAGGTTACAGTTATATCACTCATAATCACACCGAAACAACGGTTTTGAAAATGTTCAATTTTTTTGTAGATAAAAATATTTTCTCATAATGCAATTTTTAAAGCGATTTCTAGTAAATAAAGTTTTGCAAAATAAGTAATACTAAGGTAATCAGAACAAAATGTTTCAATAAATGTAGAAGACCTTTATTAAGAACTTCTGATAATTTAAGTTTCCTATTACACATGTAAGTTGAAAAAAAGATAATTTCTTATTAAAAATATCAACTTTCGGGAAATGGGCATTAAGGATGCTACCCTCTGAACACGCGAGCTCGATAACTTGACTCATCAGAATAAACATTTTCCAATAACTACTTCCTTTTAAGACTATTTTATGATGGTTAACTTCATAACAAAGTTTCCAATTTACTTTCTGGATGTCTAGGTCTTTCAGTATTAATGCGCTGCATAGTATAATAGTATTTAAAATTATTGGAGTCAGCACCTAAACCCAATGAGAGGCGGACTTGACATAAATTATAAAAAACTTGTAATAATGATATCAACATACTTCAAACGCCAATTGAAAAAGAAAACTATGAAGATTTATAAAAAATAAAATACCAAAACACTATTTTTTTTGACAGTAAAATCGTGCCGTGTCCCCTTAATGTAACATACATCCCGGGCATTCTGAGAAGTCATTGGTCATTGAGAAAGAAAAACTGCTCCGAAGTTCATCGTAACTGGAAGTTCTGGCTCTCAGCCGCGGAGTTATGCAATACAAAGCATGCTATTTTCAGCACTGTTTCTCTTGGCGTACGACATAAAACCACATTAACTTAAAATTTTGTACCACACATAACCCCAAATTATTTAATGATAATTCACTTTCAATGAAAACAATATGGACCAACATTCAACCCAGAAAGAAAGACATGTGCCAGCGCCGAAGTTAATCCCAACCTGTATTAAGTATTGCAAACTTTTCAAAAGTAAAAATCATGCGAGAGACTAAATTTAGTACTAAACATTGTTTTTCTAGATCCACTATTCAATACTTCTCTTTTAACTATTTACAAATGATTATTTAAATGCTCCGCTGCCTTACAAGCAGCTATTGTCAATCTATAGATGTAATAAATGGTTGAGTGTCTAGCGTCTGGCGCGAACATTCCTCCTAAAGCAGATGTAGTTTCCCTTCCACTCTCATCAGAGAGCTGTTCCTCGCGTGCCGGCAAACTGCACCCACGCTCATTCGGTCTGGATTGAAGCAGCCTCGCATTGTTCTAAACTTCAGCGCCGGCATTATCATGAGGCTGGCGCGCTTCTGTAGTGATCGTGCGAATTGCGAGTAAGTTCCCTTTTGAGAAATGTTGACGTCTGTTGCGTCTTTACAGTTGTAAACATATTTTGACCTTTTACTTAAAAAACAATTCCGAATAACTTTTAATTTATTGTTTCAATTTCCATGACTTGTTTGTACCTTTAATTATTGTTTTCAGATATATATATTTTTAAAGGTTCGAATAAGGGCCGAAACGTTAAAGAAAATAAATTTTTGAAAAAATAGAATTAATTTGTTTGTTTTTAAACAAAAGTTCAGAATATATTCACAGCTTTATTTTAGCTTAAATGTGTAGTAAAATAATGTGTTTAACTTAAAGTTTCTTTGGCATCATTTAAATCAGTAAAAATTACATCCATTGATATTTTATTCATCGCGACATGTATTCTTTGATAAAAAGCAATGTTGACAAAAAATAATATATGTGATTGTTAATTCGGGGAACACACCCCAAGACACTGTCTCGGCGGTCTTCCTACTTGGACCTGATTCCCCGCATATCTGACGCTTCTTGAAGATTTTCCTAGGTCAGGAAGGGATGTACCATTTGACAAAGGGGGATCTCTGAGGAAGGGAGTGGGTAAAGGAGTGACAATCCCAAACCCGTTGGATTGAAGTGATTCTTAGAAGTGGCCAAGGAAAACCAGAAATTACCAATTAACTCATCCAACTTACGAACTCGATCCCGGCAGATTCCACGAACTAGGTGATGTTTAATACTTCAAGCTAGTTTCCGATACCCGCCATGGATTGAAGTAGCGATCATCCGATCACCAACTCCCTTGATCGTCACTTTTCCGCAACGACCACAGCTGCCTGTCTTGGTATAAGTAATATTATAAGCAAATAAAATAAACGCACACTTTTATCAACACTACATACTAGCACTTTCAATTATACGATTTAATAACACATTTATTGCACATCAAAAGTCATAAAGAACCATACCAATTCATATTATAAATCTTGCATTGTTTGGTGCATTAACACTAACACTAACTCATAATCTTATTAACAAGTGAATAATTCAACATATGCATATAAGCATCGTATAGAGACGTACAGTTGGACGAGTACTCTAATTTAGAAAAGTTAATTGATTGAGTGCTTAATGAGGGAATAACATTAAATCATGAAATACAACCTGGTATCGCCTATGATTCCCTGAGTTTTGAAAAAACTTGGTGGATGTGTTTAGCTACAAGTGGAATGAGAAGTAGCAACCTTTCGGTGACCGACTCTCTTGATTGTCACGTTATCCTAATTACTATAACTCAACAAATGCGTATAGAACTATATGCACTTTCTCATAAATTTACCTACTAGCACTTTCAATCCTATGCTTTAAAAACACATTTATGGTACTTGAGAAGTCAAAGGGAACAGTGACAATTAGTATATTGTAATAAATTTTACATATATTTTATTTGGTGCACTGACTAATTCAATACTACATAATCTTTTCAATAATTGAATCATTCAACATATTCATATAACATATATAAACGTAGAAAAGAAACTGTTAGAAGCTGTGAGAAAGTATAAGTACTCTTAGACGCATATGTAAAAATCCTAATTTAAATTTTGAATTGAACTTGCGGGAATCACATTAAATCAGAAACCTACCTGGTATTGCCTGTGATTCCCCGAGTACTGAAAGAACTCAGTAGTCGTGTGTAACTACACTGTCAGAATTTACATTAAATTTAATGTAGATTTAATGTACGACTGTAAATGCATTTTAATGTACCTTGTACATTAAAGGGAGATTGATGTACCTGTACATTGAATTTAATGCTTAAATTAAAATCAATGCGACTGTTCACTTAACTTGTCTAAAATAAATTTAATAGTACTATTACATTAAATTTAATGTACTCGTACATGAAAGTTCCTGCACGTGTACATTAAATTTAATACGCGTACATGATAATTACTTTAATGTACCTTACATTAAAACTAATGCAAAAAAATTCTGAGAGTGTACAAGGGGAATGCGAATTCGCAGTACGCCCCGCGGTCATGCAGATGAGAGCAATGGAAAATCACAAAAAGTGGGCAGGCGTTGTTAATGCGCGGACGTGTCGCTGTTAGGAGGTCGCTGGTCGGCAGCATGCTCTACTGCGCGCGGCGTTCACGCATGACGTCTCCCACAGCGCAAGTTTGCGTGGGCGGTGCTTCCCCCAGCGGCGCGGTCGGGAAGGTCGGGGCCAGGTGATCCCCACCGCTCCAATGGCAGGGAAACTGGCAAAGTTGCAAGGTGAAACTGCCAAAACTGTCCATCCTTTTAGCATAAAATGGAAAGGTGCCCCGTTGCTAACGACTCACGAACACAATATGTTGAATATATACTGCCTAGTAGTGCTTTATGAAATAAATTAGCATGAGATGTTCCAGTACTACAATCATTTGTTTAGAAAAAATGTTTGATTAAAACTTTACAACAATTTTCCTTTGCTGATTCTAGAAGACAATCGTTTTGCCATATCCATCCCACATTTCTGAAATACTACCAATATTATTAACCTTCTTGCCATTGCATGGGCGGTAGAAATGCCACCTTTAAACAATAAACGTTTCTGTATCATAATGATTGAACTCGGCCAAGTGAAAAACTAAGTATTTTTATTTATATATTTACACCTAAAGAGGAAAGAATTACCAATGAAATTAAGTAAAATTGTATGGCTACTGAATCGAAGATCTAAGCTCTCATTATACACCAAAATATTACAGTGCAAATCAATAATCAAGACTTCATGGACTTAAGGTAAAGATTTATGGAGCATAGCAAGCAAGTCAAACCTGGAGATCCTGAGAAGGTTTGAAACAAAATTATTGTATGTAGGTGATGTGTCATGGTTCGTAACCAACAATAATTTGTACAAAGATTTGAACATTTTAATTTTGGGAGAGAATATCACCGAGCAAAGTAAGAGGCACCAGACGAGACTGAGCCTATACTAAAGCATGAGCATATTCAAGATTTACCCCTTAGATTCTCGTAATTATTACTTACATCATGTAAACCATTTACTAATTGTTCCAAGTGTACAGACTGTAAATCAGCAGTATAGAAAATAAATTATATATTTAAGATGGTGTAACGTTGGCGTGTAATAAAAAAAGAGAAATATTTGTAAAAATAGTTCACAAAGGAAGTTGTTTGGGCTGATCTCGAAGATACATTGATGATAGAGGATATTGTATAGTGTTATTGGAAGCATGCTAAAACGATATTGACACTATAAATTTACGGTATTCTTGAGTATTGATGACTTTTTTAATATAAAAAAGCAAGTTCCAAATTTGTTAGTTCAATTCCTCAAAGAATCACAACGAAAAGAAACTGTAATATTATGAACAGAGAAGGAAATTCGTCGGCGGAAAAAGTACTACCTTACAATTGCGCAAGTGTTACAAAACACAAGAGCGCACGCAAAGTTAAATTGATAAAGTAACAACAAAAATATTAAAATACAAAAAAATGACAAAAAAATAAAAATAATGATAGGATGTCTGTTTTTTAGATTTTAAACTTGTAAATCATTTGCGTGGCAAAACAATTTAGTTTTCGTATGAACTGCTCACAAATTTTATGTAAATCTCGAGTTAAAAATTGAAGAAATTTTAGATTTACTGTTGAATGCAGAAAGGAAATTTTGACGAATTAATAAATAACGAATGTTCACATAAACATCAAACACAACCCATTCATTAACAATACATTGCATACATTGGGGACTCACAGCCTAAATATTGTGGTCGGTCTTTAAATTTTAAAATATAACCTACACGTAATTACAAGTATAACTATAATTATTCTTTGTATTAAAGAAAGGAAGTACGTATTTTTTACTTCTCTGCACACAATAAGCTTCTTTTAAAGAAGATACTCGAGTAAAGGAAAAATCTCGAGAAAATCTGGGAACTTTGATGCACGCTTTAACTTCAATAATATTAATTCACGTACTCCAGATTTTTAGACAATGCTTTTTAGTAAATTTAACTCCATTATACTAGAATTGTTTCATGACAGATGTGTTTTTATAAATCATTAGTATTGTGGGAATTCTGATTCGGAGTTGTTGAAGACAAGAAGTTACGCGAAGAAATAAAAGAGGTCATCTTCGTGAACATGGTACTATGTTGACGAAGATGACCTCTTTTATTTCTTCGCAATAATTAGTATCAATAATTGCCTATTTACTCATTTTTAAATTGCTGTTTAAAGAAAGATAGAGACAGAACACATATATCTGGTATTTGTATCGATATTTTTGTGTTTTGAAAATCAAAGGAAACTAATTGTTACAGCAGTCTATACAGAACAAAAATATTATGCAAAAATACTCTCAACATCTCTTCTATTAGTTTTATTGTTTCAAGCTTTTAATAACTCACACTCTCAGTCTCGTTCATGAGTGTTATTTTGTGTACAGTCACTTCACCCAGAATATTGCATCATTACGAAGGACGGAAAACTTCCGATTTTAAACGGAATACAGAACGGAAAACTTTCGTTCTTGTTGTGAATATTTGTTGGAATTATTTCATAAAATTGAAGTTTAAACATTAATTGCAATATATTATTACAATTATTGCTAATAATGCAGAAAATGAAAGTTTAAAGAACATAATTATGTGCAATCAATAAATGTTACTTAAATGTAAAGGCAGAGAAATGCATTGCATGTTGTAGTAACACAAATTGTTGTTATAGTATTCACTGTAATCCTTATGTAAAACAAATTATCTTTATTCACTTTATTGTCTTTGACCATACATTAATTCAACCTCTAAGCGTTCTAATAGATTAGAGTTGTCATTTGTAGAATAAGACCAAATTATTAACAAGTGTTACCTTAATAAATGGTACATACTAAACTACTGTTGAAAAGCATTTAAGTTACAATATTATACGAACAAAAACATCCTACTTTATTTGACGCTATCAAAATCACACTAGAGAGCGTGTATTTTACCGTAAAAAAATCAGGCTCTCCTGTGCGATTGCTCATTTTTACATAATAAAAATGTGAAAGTTTAAATACTTACGTTACTTTTCAATTTTCACTTATGTAGAAAATAGGAAATACATATACTAAACTGTCCTGATATTTCAAATTACAATGAGAAATACATATAATAATTGTTGAGCTGATTTTCCTTTCCAATTGAAGTAACATTTTAATAGTAATATAAGTATACGGCATCTCATTTCCTGTATTACCGTCCTACCACTTTGCGCAGACGTGTTAAAATAGAAATGTACCGTTGGCAGATTATTTACTTGTAATAACACGCAGAATTCGTTCTTCCTTGAGCTGTTATAAACAAATTCTGATGAATACGTGAGGATATGGATGCTTCATCATCCTCAGTTACAATATGAATGCAATATATAGGAATTATAAGGTGTATGTCAAATGAAAATACGGTTTAATTTAAGTCACCTCGAACTTAAAAGCTTCTTGCGATCTTTTTCCTCACGAAATCGCACAAAACGTGCAGTATAATGTGAATAAGATGAAATTGTAATAATTTCCTCCTTGTTTCGTTCAGCCCAGTGTCCAACTGCATTGAGATCCTATTATTTTCTAACACGAGGTAAAAATGCAATATTCCTTTGACGTTCATCAATGAAGCTTACTAAACGTTTGTAACTACTCTCACTGACACTGCAATCTCTAACAAATAGTGAAGAGACTTGACATTTAGATGATGTTTCTATTGTAATGAATGAAAAGCAGCTCCAGATCAAGGTATACGTAATGAATTCTGCAGTTTCTGCCCCGGAGCTTCTCACGACTCGTCTTATACTCATTATTTCACATTATCATATCTTGTCATTCGCCTCGAGAAGGTATGCTAATGAGGCTAAATAATGAGTATGAGAGAGCGAGGTAGACAAACTACTAGACTGTGCTAGGTAGACAAACTACTGAATCACCCTTCTATTGCGCAGAATAATGATTCCATTCACCTTCATATATAATCGAATGACAGGCATATCCCTTTTTCTAAAACTTCGTAAAAATTAAACATACGTTTCTCATCTAATGAACACCCATATTCTTATAATACTGATAAAAATATGAATATTATATGTCATTTGAAAGACTTCTGTTTTAAATACCATTGCTCGACAGAAGTAACTTTGTTATTTGCGACACTTTGTTATTTTGTAGTAATAATACAACTTCGTATAACTTTCAAAATGGGACCCAGCATAATGTGAGTGGTGGACGAACTCTCAACCTTTCAGAACCATCGCTACCCTGGACACGTAAGCACAGAACGAACCCACTGCAACACTAGTCAACAACAGTGTTTGGTTGAATATCTGAATTTTAAAATTTATAAATTGTGGGAATATGTTTAGAATAATAGCACACATAACGATATTAAAAACGAAAATAATAGTAAAGGTAGGAATACTGATAGAGGTGTTCTTTTTCGGCGATGTTTCGTTCATGGTTGTCACCGCAAGAATTAAAATTTGCTCTGGAACTTCAGTAGCTAGCTTCCACGCGCAGAGTTAGGTAAAATGAGGTATTTCTTGCTACATTTATCTTAACAGTACTCAATAACTAGAGTACTGTTTCAACTGACCATTAGAAATATAATTGAAATTTGTTATCTGGAAGGATTTTCCTGTTACATATATTTGTAGTTGAAATTCAAAACGTTAACTAGTTTTCGAAACAAAATTACTAAATACCTGCAACAATTTATTTTATTTTCATTAAAACTAATTGATAATTTGCATGTTTGAATATTAATTATCAGCTCAAATGTAGTACCGAGACTCGATGTTCCCCAAAAGTATTAAAGAGGCGTTCTAAAAATTGGAAGTTATTTCTTTCCCGATTCAACCTGAAACTGACGGAAAGCGCACTTTCACTCACCTTCTATTGTACGAATGTACTCAAGACCACCCATGTCGTCAATAGTTTTCTTATTTTTTATTGATATTACGATCCCATTGATTTGAACTTTTTCAAGTATTGGAAAAATTATTTTTTAACAATTATTATGAAGGACTGCACATAACATATTACAGATTTTAGATATTATTTTTCGAAAGAGTTGAAGCCTACCTAGAGGAAATATTGTACGTTGTACTAATAACAAATACGAAACGATGTACTAATTAGACCAAAAATCATGACTGTCATAATTAAATGATTAAAAAATGTCTGTCTTAAATTTAATGGGTTCGTAATATCAATAAAAAAAGAAATTATATTAGACAGTTACAATCAACAAATAGTTTTATTTCCGTATCCCTAGAGACGTCGAGAATTTTAAGCATTTTGAATCCTAGAAGTTTCTCTAGTTCATAAAGAGAATCGAATAATTTTTGTAGAAATATGTTGGACTATATTTAATCATTGGTTTTTTAAAGTTTTAGTACTACAGGTCATTTGGAGTTAGTTTAGTTTTCAAGAAAAACAAATTGCAATTTGTATATGTAAAACGTATGGTAATCTAACGTAAACAACTGATTAATAATAAACATGAGTAGTAAAACTTTTATGTAAATTGCGGAGAATCAAGCTTTTGTAAAATTAATTTTGAATAGGAAAAATAATGATGAAAAATTAAATTTTACACAAAACTTGAAATGGATCAACGTACTTAGAAATAACCAATAATTACAATTGTAGAATTTTATCAGAAAATAAGAGTGACGTTTGGAAAGTATAAGAAAAATTAAATAAAATATTTCAGTAGAGGTATCTGATAAATAGATGCAGCTATTGCAATTAGTTTCTCTTGTAACTACTAGTTGTAGTAGTTGTGAATTTCAACTGTCATGAAAAATTAATCACAAACCACATAAATATTGTAATGTTTATTTACGTTGCGATTACCTAACCAGTGGCTATCGCCTTCAGTTAGGCTAGCCACTAGCCAACTACCTTCGCGCGCGCGCGAGGGCGTGCGGCCCTAGGCCGTGACGCGGGCGGGCGGGGGCACGTCGGGGCGGTCGCCCGCGAAGTCCTCGGGCGAGGCGTCGCCGCCGCCGCCGCCGCCCAGCTGCTCGATGGAGGCGTCGCCGTTGCCGCCCTCGGGCGAAGCGTTGGCGTCGGCGGCGTCCGCCTCGTGCAGCTCTGGCTGGCGGCCCAGGCCCAGGCCCAGGCCCTCGCCGCCCGCGCCCCGCGACAGCCCGCGCTCGTCGATACCGTCGGCCGGGAAGCGCTCCACCTCCTGCCAACCAGCGTTCCTTCATTCATTCATTCATTCATTCACTTATTATGTGAGCGTCAACTACTGTTAGTCCATAAGTAAAAGTAATAGTAATAGTAACAATAATAATAATAACAATAATAATAACGATAATAATGATAACAACGATAATAATAATATTGTATAAAGACAAACAACTTATAAACAATAAGTTTTACACAATAGTATCCTATAAATTCTGTGGTGGTAGCCGAGATCTTGTGGAAATCCATTATAGATATGGGGATAATCAATCACAACAATAAAAATAAATAGTATATAATTGATATATTTACTTCATGCCCAAAGTAACTTTCAGGAACAATACTTTCCCATCTTCAGTGGGTCTCTAAGAAAAAGGAAAAACTTGAGAGATTAACTCGAGAGATTAAGATAAAGAAGAACTATGATATAAAGAATTATTTTAATTGTATCATTGTATTATTTATTTCACTTCTTTTGTCAATTTTATTCTTTCGATCGTAACCACTTCTGAATAGGCCGCGTTCGCCCCCTGGCGGCAATTTCGCCCTCTAGTGGTGCCCGCTCCTCGATCCAAACTCTACCAGCTAGAGTGCGCTAAGGAGTAATCTAGCGGCCGGCAGCTCTGATCCGTAGTTTCCCGTGGTTTCTCCGATAAACACCAGGCGAATGCCGAAGCCCTACCCTAATGAATAAGACACATACCGCGTACGATAATTCCTTCCTGTTCCTTGACCTATCCTCACCCCTTACTTAGAGCTTATCCCGGCTGGAGCTGTACCACGCTAGTGAGAGATACCTGGTTGGGAAAACCCCACAAGCCGACAAATAGGTCGGCTCTGGGTCTCGTCATCCAGTGGAGGCGTGCAACGATGTTCACTGCCATCTCACACGATAAAGTATGCACTGAACTGACGAGACTAATGATCTTATAAGTTGACGCGCCCTGAATCATTAATCAATCAATCATCACAACCATCGTCATTACTATGATCACAACCCTTGCCATTTCCACGATTTTTTTCATTATACAATCAATCAACAACAGATCAATCAAAACCAATCAACAACCAATCAATCAAACCAATCAACAACCAACCAATCAAACCCATCAACAACCAACCAATCAAAACTATTAAATCAATGAACAACCAATCCATCAACCAACCAACCAACCAATCAATGAATCGTGGGCTGCGCCTGGTTCTTACCTGCGGTGAGGCGGTGGTGGAGCGGCGGCCGGCGCCGCGCGGCGGGAAGCGCCCTCCCCGCGCTTCGTCACCGTCCCTGCCGCCCGCGCCGCCCACCCCGCCCACGCCGCGGCGTGCCGGGTAGTCGTGCGCCTCCACCTCCGAGCCGCGCAGCCCGAAGAGCGAGCCCAGCCACGCGAACAGGTCCAGCATGAGGCGGCGCAGCAGCGCGCCCAGGCCCCCGCCGCCGTCCGTGTCGGCCGCCGACGCGCCGGGCTCCGCTGCGCACACGCCTGCGCTTTAACCCTTGCCTGCCTGAATTATTTTTAAAAAAATATTATTACGCCATTTTATAATTTAAAATTTTAAAATATTCTCAAAATTTTGAAATGCCCGTGATACTTTTCAAGTAGAGATGGAAAACAACATGAATTCCGCAATTTTTAAGGAGAAAGTTTCAACTATCTTCAGCTTTGAACAGCGTGCTCATACGGGTACGCTACGGAGGGGCGGGTTAATCTGAGTTGCAAAGGAAGCATTTGTTGATATTTGCAGTTGCCAAAAAACATTAATACGTTGCGAAACGTAACTTACACTCTGTAATCGGGTAACCTGTGTTTACACAGTTTCTGAGTGTCCCTATTTCTGAATGTCCCTATTTCTGAGTGACCCTGTGTCTGAGTATTCTTGAGTCTGAATGTACCTTTATCTGTGAGTCCCTGGGTCTGGGTGTTCTTGTGTCTGAACTGAATGTCCCTGTCTGAATATTACTCCGTCTGAGTGTTCCAGTTTCCGAATGTCCCTGTATATGAGTGTCCCTGGGTCTGAGTGGCCCTGGGTCTGAGTGGCCCTGGGTCTGAGTTTTCCTGGGTCTGAGTGTTCCTGGGTCTGAGTGTCCCTGGGTCTGAGTGTTCTTGTGTCTGAATGTCTCTGGGTGAATGTTCATGTGTCCGTGTCCCTGCGTCTGAATGACTTCATTTCTGAGTGTACCTGCTTCTGAGATTTCCTGTGTTTGAGTGTACTTGTGTGTAGTGTATCTGTGTCAGAGTGTATCTGTGGCTTAGTGTACTTCTCTCTTAATGAACCTGTGGTCGAGTGTGTCTGAGTGTATTTGTGCCTGAGTGTATCTGTGTCTGTGTGCCCATATAAAGATGTATCTCTGTGTACGCGTGTTCTGGCAATTTTTTTTTTCATGTCAGAATGTCGATCCGTTACCCACGGTATGCATTTTTCCGGTCCAACGTTTGAAGCAAAAACGGCAAGTCTCGTACTTCTATTTTTTCTAACTCTTCAGAACATATTTTGGGTGTTTTAAACATCTAAAACGTGTTTTTCTACAACTGCATAAAAAAGACAACTTCTTTGCATCGCTAGCAGTACGTGAACTTCGTCATTTTTTAATCGCCATTAAAAAAAGATCGTTGCCAAGACAAATATCTTGTTACCGTGAAAAAAAGTCTTTTTTGCACGGTTTTAGAATACTTTTTTGCACGTATGGTTCTCTTAACTAATAACTCTTAACTAATCATGGCCCTATAAAATGCATTTCTATATTGTCCGGAGTACCAGGCTTCTTTTTCCAATACAAGTTTACGAAACTATTTGTATTATATTTTTATGCAGTTGTAGAAAAAATGTTGTTCATATTTCGGGTGTAAAGTTTCCGCCCTTTTCATGGTCTCGATTGAGACTTTTAGCCTCGACCTACGGTCTCGGCAAAAAATCTCAATCTCGACCATGAAAAAAACGGAAACTTCACACACTTAATATGAAAATAACTATTTTGGTTAGGGTTAAGGCACCCACAGTGATGATCAATTGCTCACTTATTTTCCCTTAACAAGACAAATTGATTGGTTCTGTATTTACTCAAATCCTTTTAAAATAGCCTACAAGATTTCTAGAGCAATCGTGTTTGGGGGAGTTTCGAGGCATCTAGACCGCTGAAACGCTTTGAATTCCTTTACCTACCTTCCTGGAATAACGGGAATTGTTACAACTTGATTCATCACATTGAAGATATTTATACCTAATTTCAAAATGACACATACATTTTGTTTAGTATTTGTATCGAAACTTATTCATGTAACTTTGTATGCCCGGGAATGGACGAGCCAGGCAATTGTATAATGTTTTAAACTTCTTTTTATCATCAACTTCCCTAGCACAATTAAAGTTTTTATCATGAAAATTACTGTCAGAGGCGCTACTTTAACCCAGAAATATAAATATATGGGTTACCTGCTCTTGGAAAAATCATTTCTGATGCATTCGGTTCCAGTAGCGCCAAATTAGCGAGGAGACCGTGTTACATTGAACGGAGAAAAAAACTGAAGGGTTTTATTCCCCTTAGTTTAATGAACTCTGCCATAACCTTTGCTCAACACTAATGAACAGAGTCAGGAGCGAACGTCATACTGTCTCTACATTATTTTAAGTCTAGTCCTTCCATAACTAGACACACGTGCCGTACCTCAAACGAAACATCACCACACGAACAGGCCCACATACGTAGAAAACACATTCTCTCCAGCGTCAATTATAAGAATGAGATACTTGGTGACTTCGAAGTCCTCATTTAAGCGAACAGCAATACGTCCCTTGTGTATAGAAACTTTCCAACACGACTGTACAAATGAAAATGAAACCCATTCCGAAATGGCACTAGGACATTTTCATTGATTTCATTTAATCTATATTTCTCGGGGTTACTTTCGTCCTGTCAGTTGGGAATTACGAAGAGATTAATTTTTTAACCTTTTTATCAGAAAACCATATTTAGGCCGAACTATAATTGGTAATGTAATATATTTTACTTCAAAGACCGGATCGTGAGGTTACTGTGATTTAATAAATGTCTCCTTCAGCGTAAAAATATGAAAAAAGCCAATTGTCTTTCTCTTCAGCTTTTGACAGAAATAACAAGCTTAAATAGTTATTATAATAATAATAATAATAATAATAATAATAATAATAATAATAATAATAATAATAATAATAATAATAATTTTGCATTGTTAGTTTTGGTTTGTGTGTGTGTGAGAGAGAGGGGGGGATTATATTTTCAGATGTTTCAGGAAGCTTGAAAATGGCCTTATGATAGCGTGATATGATTCTAAGTGGTTGTCTGTAAATCTTATCTAGTTGGTACGTTGTAGTAGCTGGGAATTCTGGGTTATTATATAAGTTTTTTTAAATCCCGAAAATAATTCTTGAATTGGTTCTCTGTGAAGTTATTTTTAATTCTCTATGTAGTTGCTAATTCCTTTTAAACCACTATCTTTGGTCATTTTTATGAGCAATTTATTTTGTATAATTTGGAGTTTATTTATGTAGCTATGATTTTTTTTATTCAGAGTACCCGTAGGTTAATGATGATCTGATGATGAACTTTCATTTTGTATGTTAACGATGATGATGATAAATTTTCAGTGTTTTACGTAACACAGTTGCTGTTAACATATAGCGTCTCTCCCAACCAAGAATCCATGGTGTTTTACATTCTGTTTGTTCATTGTTAATTCCAAATTTCAACATTTTTTTTATATTTAATGAACTCGGTTTAGTACCTGAAGAGGTGGGGCGTTAACAACTCACGAAACGTTGAAATAAAATAAAACAACTTAACATCCTCTGTCGTAATTGATTTATTTCTAGTCCTAAATTCCATTTATAATAATAATAATAATAATAATAATAATAATAATTGTTATTTTGAAATGTAAATATATACATTTGTAATTCACATTTTATTGAATCTTATTTGAAAGTCATCTGGAGTGTCAGGGAGAAAAGTAAGCAAGCGTTCCTTCGCCTTAACCGAATGCGATGCTAAGCCATGCAGATGAATCGCATATAGAATGTTCGTAAGATTCAGATTCAGAATGAAATGTAGAATACATTAATAAATTATTCATGGTCGTTTATACTCGCATTAGTGTCTGTGAATTGAATAATCAAATACAGCAAGTAAAATACTGTTTCGAACCACTCAACTGAAAAACACTCATTTCTATTTTCCATTTCTGCTTTAACATTTCAGCATGAAAATGAACCGGGAACGTTTCCTACAAAAGGTATCCCCCGCGCATTCGTAATACTACTCAATAATAGCTATTCGTTCAAACTCAGTTTTGGCTACAGAAATTACTTCTTTTAGCACAATAGTAGACATATTGAAAACAGCAAAATAATTTAAGGCATAGGTCTCTCTGCAAATAGGCAAAAAATAATAATTATACAATTATGACTTCTATATATTTTGAAGAAATATTTTAATAAATGAACTAAAAACTGTCGTCTGAACTAAAAACAGTCATTTGTACAGAAAACTCTGCTTACAAAATATCGGCCTTGTTTGATGAATCTTGTTTATCGCATGTTCTCAAAGAGTGTAACATTCATCTAATGAGTGTGTAAAAACACAAGTGGTTATCATCATCGTATACTTTTTCGCATTATTTGTGACTTTTGCGTGATTTTCGAAAATTCAGAGTTAAATGAAAATCGAACCTGAGTCATTTTTATGAGCGTAAATCGTATTATCCAATAAAGAAATAAAAAAACAAAATAAAATACTCCCAAAAATCAATTTTTCTTTAGTTTTTATTATCAGAAAGGTAGGAAGTACTCTTATAAAACTAGCGTGAGTCCGATTTTCAAATTTTGAATTTTCTAAAAAATAAAAAAGTTGCTAATAATGCAAGAAAGTTTGTGATGTTGTTGCACCTCTTATTAATGATAGATATTTCATTATTTCTGCAAGTGTGTTTTTAAAAACTTGATAACAGAACATTACCACTTACATCAGTTAAAGCTTTTACAATAATACTATATTACTTGCATCTGATATCTAATGTAATATGAGATATTTATAGGAAAGAAATTTGCGTTCATTCACACTACTGCTAATGTGACAATTGTTTGTTGTTTTTTTTTCACTTCTGGATCAGAGAGTTTGACAGAAGTGTCTCGCCGATAAAGGAATTATTAAATTAACTTTGTCAAAACTATTTGCATTAATCAGGCATCCCCTCTCAACGTAATACGCTGAGAATAGATGCCGGTTTTAACTATTCAAAAGAAACTATCATTACAGAACCCTACGTGTACTACTGCTTTTGAGATCCCAGTCCAGCATCCAACGTATTTAAGGCAACATAATTTGCAGATTATGTAATTAAATCAGATTACAACAAACCACATCGTGCAGGGCCGGAAACATTGCGTCTTAGGCCCTCAAAACCGGATTTTTGTGATACGGAAGGTCACGTTTTGTGGAAGCAGGTGAGATCTGTGAGGGCACGAGTATGGAAGGCAGACGGGGACAGGTAGGGAAAGCTGGTGCCAGAATTATGTTGAAAAACAGAATTCTGTGAAAGGCGATCTGCTTGAACTTTCTTAAATATTTCTGGAGGTTTATTAATTTTGAGGGCTTCCACTCCATAGCATCGGGGATCAGAAGTGCAGAAACTCTAAAATATAGCAACAATTAAATTGAAGGAGAAAGATAAAAATAATTTTTCACGATAAAATTAAAGGGATTGTTTTATTTTGTCTGCAATATAATCTCAACAATTATCAATTTAGGAAAGGTTCATCTGACACAAAACCGGCTCTATAATACTGTACTGCCGTTTCAAGTTGGGTTCTACTACTAATTAATTTTCAGTTTTCAAACTTGTTTTACAAAGTTCAGAGTTCTTATAAAGGTCTGGTTAGAATAGTATTAATCCACAAAAAGCACAAAATCTGTTCGTGAATATTAAACAATATGTTTAAAAGTACCAAAAATTAAATCGTAACGTTGAAAGCAGAGACTCTATAACCGAGACGAACGCTTAAAATTACATTTTAAGCTGCTGGTTTTTACTTTGATCAATGTAATTTTATTTATCTGAATGTGAAGTCTTTTATACAATATGCACAACAATTAATTGGACCCTTATCGCTACACAACGATCATGTAAGGTTGAAAAAAAGAGTAATAAGGAATGTGGTTTCGTGTTAAAGATGTAATTTCAGCACACAATAAAGACATTTCGTTTCTTGCGCTCGCATTTATTCATTTGGGTCGTTGTGGGCGTGGTTACGAGCGTGTTGACAACTGGGAACGTTTCAATTGCGCCGGTCACAATATAACAGGTTATTACCAATTCAAATCCATATTCGCATTCCCAAGGAATTCTCTTTCAGGGAAGAATTTCAACAAGACTGGAACACCAGTTCTTAAATTATTGAAATGTCACAGAAGTTTCATGAATGTTTAAAAGTCATTTTCTTACCAACTATGTAAGTAAATTTTATTTAATAGCTTTCACCTAACTCGATAGAAATGGTAGAATCTTGGTTATTCTACGGAAATGTACAAAATTAAATGATCCGTTCCCGTTCTGTTTATTACCTTCTATCATGTTTTTCTAATGTTTTAATATAACATCCGTAATATCATAATATAATTATTACTTCTGTGCTGATAACAATTTAATAAATTTGATTACGTTTCATATCCCGCTTTTTGCACAAAACATATTTGAGTCTGGAGAATGTGCATCAAGTACATGAAAATCTTCATGGTGAACATATTTAAAACGTGTTTGCATATCGAAGAAGTCATTTTCTTTTGATTTCTTTAGAAGTCACTTTAAATATAAAAATGTATTTGTATTTTGAAAATTTAATTTATATATGTCTCGGTGTTTATTACAGAGAACAAATAAACAATTTTATGTGAAATACACTAATCAATTTTCCGTACAAAGCAAATAGATGCTATAATACAAGCGCATTCTGAATCACTGAAAAATTGTTAATAATTCTTCATATTACGTAGAATCGCTACTGATATGAGGAGGGAACTGAGGTAAATTATCAAAAGTGATTGGGACAACGTTAATTTGGAATACATTTGGTAGTTATTGCTTGGAGACAATTGCTATTATTTAGTAAGCCACACCAAAAGCGAAATCAAAACTCACATGACGTTGTTTACATGATGCAATTTTCAACACATGAAAGAATTCATTCGCTGTCAATACTAGCGCCGCGCAAGTCTTTGCAGCACGTTAACGCGTTAATGAACCATTCTATTCCCGTCACAACAGCAATGAAATTTCAGTCATTAAAAAAATTGTGAAAATTACGTTAGTTCAACATGTTCAGATGAGAGAACGTAGGATAAAACTGCAATTTTGTTTACATAGCAGTTTTGATTTTCTATGAAATCTTTATTAGTGTAATATGCATGGTTTCTTGTACTAAATCTGAAAACAAATAAATCATACAATGTTTTTAATTTCTGTTTACGCAACATAGAGAAGGTATTACAATGCTGGGGAGGGGGGGCTTCTTTTCGATAGAAAAACTCTTTCTGCCGCGCCCGGGTAACGAAAAGTTGATAAATCTAGTACCTATATGCGGTAAAATATTTCCTCTAACACGTAGAGAACAAAGAATTCAAAATTTGTGGATCCTTCATATCAAAAACTCGGTTTACGGCAAAAGTCTATACACCTGTCTGCCTGTCTGTTCGTGCGAACAAGACCTACGGGATTTTCCTCTCCCACCAGCGTGGCGCTGCTCCAACTGGCTCTAAGCTGCCGAATAATCTCCCGACATGTGTAGTTGTGTAGTGCATGTGAGTTTAAGAAGGTGTAAGTATGGGATGTGGATAGGACAAGGAAGAGGAAGGAAATAACGAGCGAGGTACGTGACCCATTTGTTAGGGTACTACTCCGGCATTAACCTTGTATTGTTCGAAGAAACCACGGAAAACTACCGATCGGAGCAGCTGGCTGCTAGAATTCCCCTCCAGACTGCAGTTGAATTCGTCGATACGTACGGCACGTCCTCCGTAGCCCGTGTCGAAAATCCTTCTACCGTGGGGACTCGGACCTAGGCCCTCCCGGACAGAGGCCTTGCAGTGGTATCAATTGATGCCCTTAGCTACCTTTGCCGGTTGTTTATATGAGAGGAAGATGAGAACCTCCGCAAACGGAAGAATGAGAGAAAAGAAAGAGGATTTTCGATGTTATAAATTGCATATTTCAATAGTAAACGACTCCCCCCAATCTTGAACACTTTAAAATTATTATTGCGTGTAGTAAACAATAACGCAAAAAAACTGTTGCCTTCAATTAAGTAAGTAGGCCCTACGTACTTATCCAACGAGCATTGTGACGATATGGAATTAATTAGTTTCGATGATACAACTAATTTCAATCTGAAATAATGTATCTGTTTGATCCCAGGACGATTAAAAATCACGTTTTAGCAAAGAGAAATACGTGATTAAAATCACACTTTAATCATGATACAAATGATACTGGAAACATTATAGAGATTATTTATTTTCTCAAGTTTATTATAATTTTATATCAATAAAACTGACGAAACTGATATTTTATATGCCAGTAAATTATGAGGAATTCCAACCTAAAAGTTGAATTCATTCTGTAAAATAATAATTAGCGTTTAATCACTTTTAGAAATCAGATCAAGAACTATTTTAATTACACGATTGAGCCAATTGCATCTGAGGAAATCTTCACGAAAACAGATGCAGGAAGGAGCGGACCTGCGCATCAGAGGATAATTGCGCATGATTACTCTGTTAACAGCGCCTTCGTTAGTCGCTTTCTGGAACTGCTGTCCCCCTAGCGATGGCACATTATCCCCTTTCCCAGTAAAGGGATTCGACGACACCCAGTGGGTCCGAATGGTTCCTTATCAATCCCATAGAGTTGTATTTTGAGGATAATCCTAATTTAATGTATTAAGAAATTTTATAATGGTTAATTTATGTTTGTCCTGAAAAACTGTATGTGTCGTATGAGGGAGAAATGTAATATGCGTACGATCTCTTGAACCCCAGAATCACTACCCCACTTTTTTCCTTAAAAAAAATGATTTATGAAAAAAGCTATCAGCAAGCATGGTTGACATTTGAAAAATAGAAATGCTTACTCTGAAGTAATTGAAAGTACTTTCATCAACAAACCACAGATTTGATTTTATTTAATTGCTGACAAAATAAAATCCCTCCACCCTTAGAACCTGTGTTTATCTTACATAAATTCAAACTTAGGACTATAATCTGGCATCAGATTAGCCTTTTTTAAATTGACAGCAGTTGCTATTATCAACTTCATTTATTTTTGAAAAAACAATAAATCCTATTATTGACATTCCAAAGAGACTTAGACCTATCTTTTTTGTCCAGAAGCAAGATGAAATATCAGCATTTATTAAAGTTATGAAGGAGAACAGCACGAAGCTTAGATCGGGATGGGATGTTTTTAAGTTAGTGAAAATGACAGTTTAGTATCTTTTAAAACAGAAAACGTTTAAAGTATTGCATAAATACAGCCATATGTTGTAATTTATTATCAAGGTAAATTCAAAAAATGTATTCAAAATAATTAATTTCAATTAAATATTAATGTAAATGATGTCTCCAAAAGTGTTAATTTGGAAACTATTTTATTGATTGAAAGAAGTTACAGACACTTTTCCAACGAAATGAATGTATATATATTTTATGAACTTTAATTTTTAAAATTTTTAAGATAGATTTAATGTTAGTTTCTGTAAAGAAACCGCGCAAATTGATACAAATACACTCGGCAAATACACATAAGGCGCACAAGTGTATTAATTCTTGCGTCACTTGACCATTAAAAATTGGATAACCAGCCCTTTGTTACTTGAAAAAATTCTCTGCTGTGATTGCGTCGAAATTACAACAAAGAATCAGAGTTCAAAGAATTAGAAATTGCCTGCAGCCTCACATGGAACGTTGTTTGAACACTTTCCATACATAAAGATTAAAGTATGACTAAACGTACAATATTTGTGCTGTAATCAAATAAGTATTTCATATTGTCAAAATAACTGCACAAATAAAAGGGACATGGAGTGCACATGTGACTAGACTTAATCAAAACAATTGGGAATATGCGTCGAGAGAATGGTGTTCAAGAATACCATGCACAAACCGAGGGACACCGAAGACGGAAAGACGAGATAAAAACATAGGAATAACCTGACACCGTCTTGATCAAGATAGGAACATATGGAACAAGATGAAACTCCAATAAAAATTCAAACATGTAAGAGTGAATTTGTGTATAATATGAAATAATATAGAATCCAATAGAATGAAATAGTATATATAGAATGTATATACAGTTCATGAAATAGTGTAGAAAACTATCAAAATCAGTTCAGTAGAAAGTCAGAAGAGAGATTGTGCCAAAATAGATGACAAATAAGGCGAATATTAAGCAAACATTTTGAAGGCACAATTTGTCTAACGTACCTAGCCAACCTCTATACTTCTCTGCTCTTACAGGGGGACATGGCCCTTAACGGGTTGCTGTAAGGCTCTAATAATAAAAAACATTATATCAAAATTCCTCCGAATGGTACGCCTTCCTTCGGAGGGGAAGTAAAGCCGGCTGTCCCATGTTAGTAGATTTACTGCATGTAAAAGATCCTCAAGCCTAAATGATGCCTCTGAGCTACATTCAAATCGCCTGTTTCGTCGCCCAAGTAATACCTTCTTTCTCCCATGGTTGGTGAAAGAAACGTAGCGAAATTTGCGTGGTCATACGAAAGAGCAGGCCTCATGGCCTGAGTCTCGCCACATAAAATAATAAGGCACATTCAATTCAATTATCAGTAATACTTCATATCCAAAATTCTTTCGACCACGGCGCGCTGCTTGGGGCGATGTCGGGCCATCGTGTGAGTCCGCGCGGGGGTGGGTCAGGGGGGGCCTGTGATATGCCACGCGTGCGCGCGGAGGCGAGCGTCCGCTCTTAAAACTCGAGCGCACGGCAGCGGCTGCTAATTGGCAATTAGAAGGGACACGACGCGACGCGATGCGGCGACAACACGCGGCGCAAACACGCGCTGCCCAGCCCCGCCCGCGCGCCCCCAAAGATCACGACGGACCGCGCGGGCGATCTGTAAACAGTTCTGCGTTCGTCTGGGTTTCACATGGGAATGGTTACCCCTTCTTACTGATCACTAGGGGGCGGATTTTGATGACCTAAAATATCGCCGAAAATGATCAATAAAATGCACTTAAAATGCTTTAAAAATGCACTAAAACCAAAGAAAAATTACGTAAAAAATCTTGTCAAAACCAGTTCGGATGAACAACTCAAGCTGTTAGATACGTTACTGATGTAATCGAGGCTTCTTCCATTCGTTCGAGTGAACACAGCTTGCAAACTTGTGTTTTGGACTGTTTTTTTTTTTTACCAGTAAATCTCTTTTTTCAGTTATCCTGAAATGGGCCGAACTGGCAATGGCGTTGATATACGTCACAATAATTATATACTCACAACGTCTGTCAAAAGAATTTCTGAACGAACAAATCGAATAGGCAACTGAGTAATTCTGTTCAGAACATTTGTTGTATCTAGTAAATATTATTTGTAGCAATTACTATTAAAAGTGACTTTAAAAATCGACGTAATTAGCATAATCGACGTAAAGTGCATTAAAAAGGACGGAAAAAGGTACAAAAATGACTTATTAGGCGAAATCGACAAAAACGCAAAATAATGACCTATAAATGTTCATTTCCTTCTGTCGTAACATAAAATGAATTTCTATACTAAACGGCATTGTTTTAAAGTGAAAAGAAAAAATGACATGTCATTAAAATCCGCCTCCTACCGATCACCATATACTGCGATTTATTCTTAGCTGCCTGTGAAGTAAATCAGCTCTTACGGCGTCTTCCTATCGGAAGGTTGAACGCCACAATAGTGACGTCACTGTAGTGACGTGTAAAGTTCCGATTGTATGGGACCGTAACAGCTCATAAAATGTCACAGGCAGCATTATAAAAATCGCAGTATATTTATAGCGGATTTCCCTCCACCGATAGACTCAGAGATTGCTTTCTATGCCGACGACTCGTCTCCCTTTGTAGCTAACGAGGACATTAATGTAGCGTATGATTTCCTTCAAGCATATTTAGAAAAATTCATAAATTGGACGAAAGCCTGGAGAATAAATATCAATTCAGAAAAGTCTGTAAAATTCTTACTTTGTATACCGCTATATACCTGCAAAGTTAAAATAGAAAATATGAATGTCCAATGGCTCCCTTCCGGAACACCAGTAAAATACCTCGGAGTTCTATAAGATAAAATACTAATATGTAAATCCCATTTACTCAATCAAGTAAATCTTACGCTAAAATGAGTAAACGTAACCTCTAATTAACTATTAATCACAACTCAATATTAAAATTGTTCATTATTATTTAAATCAATAATTCGTCCTACACTAACATACGCCTACTCTATATGGCACAACTCCGCACCGAGTCATATCAAATTTGTACAAACGTTTCAAAACAATTTTTTAAGTAAAATCATTAAAGCACCTTGGTTCATTAGCAATAGTCAAATACACCGTGAATTATCAATTGCTCCAATCCCTGAATTTCTGTCAAAATTACATGAATCATTTTATTCTAAACTACAATTCCTACCTTGCACCCCTATTTTCAACCTTCGCAAATCCACAAATTCAAGAATCAGAATTCGTTTCCGTTTACCTAAAGACGATTTTCAACCTTTATAGACATTTTTTCTCAGGTATATGGACAAAAAAATTCATTATAAAGAAACATGTATTCAAATGAAAATGTTTGTTGATATATCGTCATCTTTGTTCATCTTACATTTTTACTGTTCTTAACTTCACATATGTCAAGATTTCTCGATATTGACATTAACATTCTTTTCGGAGTTGTCGTAATTCAGATTCATCGTAAAGGTCTCAAACAAATATCACTAAATTGAAACGCCGCCTTTTATACAAACTCACGACTGTTCACCAACGGATCAGCAGCAATTTTATGATGCTGAAAAACGCAATTCAAAATCTACAGTGAGTTAAAATTATGGGTCATACGCTTGGACAAACACAGCCCAATTTTTCACTCTCCTCTCAACACGAAGGCGACATTAACAAGAATGAACTCTAAACAGAGAAAGCATACTTTAGCGCCCCATGAAACAATCCACAGGGAAAGTAGCATCAGCATAAGAAATTGATCTTTTCGACTTCTTACCCTTACTCGAAGGGTGAGTATTCATCAAGGGTGAAATCAATGTCTCCTTTAGGCCGGAAATTCTTCTACGCGAGTCACTTGGTAGAGAAAGAGAATACTCATACTTAATGCATTGGACAACAAATATTGCCTCATAAAGGAGATAGTCCAATAAGCGTGTTCTCTTATAACGGATTTTATTGAACGGTACTTAATGAATCTCGCTGTTAATGAAATTAATGAATATTGTAATTAAATTTGTCGTTATCGCAACATTGGTAACTCATAGTAACGAATAACTAAGCGATTATAATGCTCATTTGATAGCACATAAAATGGTTATTAGTTGCACATTCAATGATCACTGTTTGATAATTACCGTTTATGTCAAAATTTGTTAATAAAAGCCCTTAGCAGAGAAACTAAATACGAATCGTCTGCCAACGAGAGAAAGAGATAAAGAGACTGAAATTCTGACAGTCCTGAAAAGCGACCGACAACTGCATGCAAATTAAAAATGTTTTCATTAGAAGAATTATTATCTTTCTAAGATCAATTTTCTCAAGATTACGCGTTTCAAATTTACATACAAAATCGCAAAACTGAACACCATTTTCATGTTCAGTCCGGAATTTTAGGGGTAAATTAATTATCAAAATCTCATATTCAAATTAAATTTCAATTTTCCGAAACTCTGACCATGAATGTGCCTTTGGAGGCAAGGCGCCTTCAACATACTATCATACGAGTATAATACATTATAATGCACACGATTATATGATAATATTACAGAATCGTATGTTTTTGGCATCAGATTCAGCAGCCGTTTTCATCCCCACCTGGGAACAAAAATTATTTCAAAAATATAATTTCAAAGAAAGCTAACAAAGATTTAAGTTGGTGCATAATTTAAAAAAGATTTTGTTAAACTGTCCAATAAATTATTTTATATTAACTGTTAAGTGTTCTTACTGAAAAAATATCGTTAAAGAAAATGGTGAAAATCAAATCTTATTTTATTTACCTTCAAAGCGATCTTAAACTTGCCGAAACACACTTTAAGAAATTATGATTAATAATACTGAACGAAGCGTTGCTAAGCGTACAGGAGTCACCCCAAGTATAATGACGTCACTTTCCAGAAAAAGTGGAGAGATTAAATATTATCTTGCTTCAACAACACGGATCAGAATGCCTTCCTGGAGAGGTAGGTATATGAAACAACCGTGAAAGTGATATAATTTTCCCAGAAAATTTGTATTTATAAAGCGATGATTTTGAGGGCAGTCCTGGTGACTGCTAAAGGGTTAATGAGGGCTATGACGATGATGATAATTGTGATGAAGATGATAAAGCAAGGATCACTGATCACAGAAGAAATAGCTCAGGGCATCAACGGATGTCACTTCACTCCCTCTGACCGGGAGGTCCTAGGTTCGAGTCCCGGCGGTGGTAGGATTTTCGACCCTGGCTTGTCAGCTAATTCTAGTTCAGTCGCTGTCAGGAGGAGAATTCTAGCGACAGGATGCGCTGATGGGTAGTTTTCCGTAGTTTCTCAGATCAACACCAGGCGAATGCCACAGAAGTGCCCTAACAAACGGGCCACGGACCGCACACGATCTTTACTATCTCTTCCTTCCCTTGTCCTCTCCCCTTACACACACACTAATATGCACCACACTACTACATATGCCGGGAGACCGGTCGGGAGCTTAGAGCTTGTCCCGGCTAGGTGGGGGATACCTGGTTGGAGAAAACCCCACTAGTGAACGGTAGGTCAGCGCCGGGTCTCGCCATCCAGCGGGGGAAGAACACTGCCATCTCCAGAGGAAAACAACCCCCGAGGAAAATTAAACTTACGGGACTAATGACCCTAGTAGTTGATGCTCCCTTAATCACTAACAACCAATCAATCAATCATTGTGGGCCCAAGAAGTCTTCCAGAGTAAGGAAACGGTGCGTGGTAAATAAATTACCTTTTCAATACGGAGCTTGGGAAGAATGATAAGCACTCCAACGTGAGTAAAAGGAAAGCGACGATGCTGGGATTGGGAATGATATGATAGGAAAGGGATGATTCTCAGGAGCAAACCGAATGGGATGTGATCGGAAGTCTTTTTTGGAGGAGAAAACTAGCGGTGTTAAAGCAGCACGTACTTTCTCACCCGTATTTTCACACCAAAGTACGCGATACGTACTCAAATTTTCGAAAAATTGTACATAACCTTATTTCAAAATCTATTTTTAAGGAATAATCTTTATGGAAGACTCCGAAACAATTTTGAACTTTTGCAATTTTCGACGTATCAGGGAATCCTCAAAATTAAAATATCGGTTTCAAATTCAAAGGGCCGCGAGATCAGTCAGGTTGATTGGGGAATATCAATGTTGAAGAAAATCGGCTGAACGGTTTAAGCGTTAGCGTTGACAACAGACGGGTGGAAGAACAGGCAGACGTTTTGCCGTCAATTCATTTTTTTGTATCAAGAATCAATAAGACATTGATTCTGGCTACACCGCGTGTTAATGGATGTTTTTTCTAAAGGTTATAGCCGAATAATGTGGTGAAAACTGACTCTAAATCAAATCGATAATCGCGATGCTCATATGAAAGAGAGTAAAAAATGCCGTAGATTCACAAAAAATCAACCTCCTAGGGCAATCTGTTGCAGAGATACGAGAAACGTGATTTCCATGTTTTATTTTTTCTCAGCTTCTATGGCATGTATGAGGTTGACAAAAATTGGAAAGGCGGGGGAAAATAGTTGAATTTAATGTATTGATGTCAACTAATTCTGACGCCCAATTCATGTATAAAAAATTAATTTTCCAAATGAAAATAAATTATTAATATACCTAAAACCAAGTCATTTGATTTATATTACAAATAATACATACATCGAAAAACAAATGGGTTTGATGATTTTATTTCGATAATATCAATACTTTCCACGTAAAGACAAATTTTGTCAGCAAAAAGTTGTTAATCAACGTTTTGTCTGTGAGGTTTTAAATATAAATTGTTTAAACATTGGCGGAAAAAATTCTAATCACGTTTTGGTGCGTATTTCAAATTTTTGAACTGATAAAATTGGTTTTGATTATTTTCACTATTGTCCACATTGTTTAAAAATGTGAAAAAATATATATTATAGAATGTTATAAGTCACATTCTGGCGGGGGGGGGACTGAGACAGTACTCTAACTTATCACATCGAAAATCCATTTAAAAAATTATTTTTCTATATGAATTTGGCGTCAGAATTGGTCGACAAAAATACATTAAAATTCAACTATTTCCCCCCGTCTCTCCAACTTTTTCATTCTGATACACGTAATAGAAGCTGAGAAAAAATAAATCATGGAAAACACTTTCTCGTATCCCTGCAACAGATTGCCCTAGAAGACTGCTTTTTGTGAATCTATGGCATGTTTTATTCTCTTTCATAAGAGCATCGCGATTATCGATTTGGTTTGGGGGCAGTTTTCACCACCTTATTCAGCTACCCTTTAGCAACTGTATTTATCAATTTTTTTCGTTACCATAAAAGTTGTTTTGTTGAAAAATTGGTACTTTTTATTCTTTCATATGTGCATCACGATTATTGATTTGGTTTGGGGGCAGTTTTCACCACCTTATTCGACTACCCTTTAGCAACTGTACTTATCCAATTCTTTTCGTTACCGTAAGAGTTGTTCTGCCGAAAATTTGGATTTTTTTTGTGCAGCATTTCATAACTTCCTCTCTACTCCGTAGCGAGAAAGTGATACTCGCGCGCGGGGGTGCCTTGCGGTGAGGTGCGGTGCGGACTCACCCCTGGCGAGCGCCAGCGACAGGAGCGCGAGCAGCGCGGCGGGCGCCAGCCCCAGCGGGCAGAGGCAGCGGCGGGCGGCGCGGGGCATCGTGGAGCGCAGGCGACTGCCGCCCTGCGGGCGCCGCCCACGCACCGGCCCTCGCCGGCCACGCACCGCCGCCGCCGGCCTCCGCCCCCTCCCCACACACACGAAAGCGATCAGGGGTGCCACCCACCGCATGGCTGGCGAGTTCGGCCAGACCATGCTGAGAGTGATGAATCTGGTCTTCAAAGAGGACCTTTAAAGGGAATGAAGCGAAAGGAATATCATCGTTTTTGGCATCCCTTTTCTTTGTTTTGAGCACATTTTGCATTAATTTCATATTTGCTAAGTGTACTTTTATGACTAATCTCTTCGTATTTCCCAACGCTTCCAGACATTGAAATTGAGAATGAGGATATCGTGTAACTTATGCACATAATGTACAGAAATGAAGAACATGTTCTAGACATTGCTCTTTTACTTCTTAGTTTCAGAAATATGCATTACCATATTTTCTTATTTTGTAAATTCTTATATTGACTGTTCCTCTTTCTCGTGTTCTCTGAAGATATCTAGAGAGTTCTTTGGGTTTTCCTTTTAGGATCGGGTATGATAAATGGATGGTTTCATAGATGTTTGCAATCAGTCAAGAAAATAACCGCGATTTAATCTTGTGCATTCAACTCATTCTCTTATAAGGTACGACTTTCGATATCTTGAAGGTCTCCGTTTCAAGAGAACTTCCATCCATCACGAAATCACCGACCCCGACCTAGCCACTCGCTGTAAGGTGGCCAGCCTGCGCCATGGCCACCTCAACCCGAGCCTCCTGCTGAACGCTGTCGCCGCCCCCTCGGCCGCCGTGGGTGCCAGCGCCACGCCCGTTTCAGGGCCCGCCCCCTTTGTCGCCGCTCATTTGTTCCGTTTGTTGGGCGCGCGGCGATCGCCGCTGGTCAAGGCCACGCGCACCCGCCCGGCAGATGGCCGTTTCCGGCTGCGCGCCGCTCGGAGGACCATCGCGCGACCCTCATTCGGAGTAGTCTGCAGATACAGAGAGTAGCGCAACCTCGGCCATTTAATATCCTCTCGTCGGTTGGTTCCGCCACGCATAATTGATTAGTTGGGGAGAAATGATAACAATTCAAGGCATGATGAAGATTTTCGAGAATTTTAATACTGGTTTTCGGTGGATGGGGCTCCCAACACACACTATACCGCACAGTTAGAACTTCTCTGACGTCTGGATATAAAATGGAGGAATCGGCGACCCCAGGAATATGCTATTTCCTGAATCTAGGGATGCTTGCTCGAAGGTCAGCCATGTGTGTCATCCACCGTGTTGCATTGTGTCATATGCCGTGTTTCATTCAATATTATGGGTAATACCATCCTCTCATAAGAAAACATATAAACAAGAAATACCTTTTTTAGATAACCACTAGTAAAATCGGTTACTTTTAGCGCATGCAAAGGTGCTGAATCTTCACTTGTTTAGTACTGATGCTGAAAGTGAAACGATACTCAAAGGTGAATGACACAAAAAAAAGTTTCGTCTGATCGCATCAGCTGCTACTGATCTTCAAGTAAAATAGTATCTAATTTATTGTTTGTTTATTTGAATTAAAATAAAAGGGAAGTCAGAAAGACTGTCGAAAACAAATTGTATATGACACACGTCGTAAAAGTGATTTTATTTTGCTCGTAGGGTTGCGCCAATCGACTTATCGTATCGCAACCTTTCTTACTCGCAAAATTAACTGTCACTTGTGTCATTAATAACTATTCTGTGAATAGCAGCATTCATCCACCGTCTTTACCTGCAACACATTTGATTGTATTGTTTTTAACGCACGGCTGACTAATAGTATTTAATAAATACTTAACCGATCTCGGCTGTTTTCTTTTCTTCTCGAGAGTTTTCTTTTCTCTGGTTGGTGCATTATGTTGATATTAGTAGAGCACTCTATTACTAAAACACTATAATTCTTTAAATTTCTGGCCGATCGGAACGGCTGAGATAACTAATAGCGTTTTCCATTCGTTGCACCGAAACCCACCCTAGCGCAGAGCAAAAACGTCATCGCTCCGCAACAGTGCTGCCCTACACGCGTGAAGGGTAGCTACGAATGAAACAGATTCCGGATCTGAGTCAGTGCATGTGCGCTACGCAGTGAGATTGTTCTTGGTCTGTCACACTGATGGAACTCGAAAAATAATAATTTTGAATTCTGATCATTGTTATGATTTTTATGAAGGCTTTTGGTAATTCTTATTTCTTAATTCATAAATTATTAACTTGTGATTACTTTATTTAAAAACTACGAAAACTTCAAATACGTATGAGTCCAAATTTCATTTTTCGAGATTTACCAGTAATCGATATAGTACACAATATTTTGAACAGAAAGGCTTCTACAGAATTGTTTGGTTATTGAAAACTATAAAAATATTAACATGAGCATTTCCGCTGGTAAATGTATGGGCCTGCGAGAAACATTTCTTGGCACATGTATTTATGATTTTGTAAGGGTCACCAGTTTTATTTTCACTTTCTTAGCGTTTCTAAATTGAGACATACCTACACTTTGGTTTCTAAATACCACTGGATTTGTTAACATTAAGTTATTCAAGGTTAAATTTTAGGAAAACACAAACTGATTTTCCGAACTTCGCGAGCCACAAAAATTATTTTAAGACATTTCTTGCAAAACATAATATACTTCATAATTCGAAGTATCCCTGCGTGACAGTAGATCCTCAATTGCCTTTACAATTTAACCACGAATCCAAATGAGCATGGATAACTTCCGTACCTAACCTCACAATGGCCCGGTGCACTGGACTACACTGGACTGCACTGACGATCAGGGCGTTTAGGGCGTCCCGAGTGCGCCCTGGTTCCATGCGATTGTGCGAATGGAACATGCGCTTCTTTGCACTGGTGCGCCCTAGCAGTCGAATGGAACACGAAAGCTGCCCTGAGTGCGTACCAGTGCGGCGAATGGAAAACGCTATAAGTTAGGATTCAGGATAATATATCACAGGTATGCCTTCATCTTATAAAGAAATAAGCACGATGAGCTCATGGACTGCACTTGTCTAACGTAGCTATTTTATTTATCGTTTTTTAAGAAATATATATATAATTTCAATACATGTAATTATTCATATGTATTTATAGATTTACCTGCTAATCTAAGATATACAACTTACACGCTTTGGCAAAGGGGAGGAAATCCCACTTCGAGCTCGCCGACTGGACCTAAATCACCAAGTGTCTTCAGGAATGTGTTTATATTTGTTTTTCTTTCACTTTACTTTAGCGTTTTGCGATATGAATTACACGCCATTTGAATTTTTTTCAATGATACAGTCACGATTTGTATTTACCTAACTTTCCTTATCTTTATAACTCCTTGATAAATGCATCTTCGTTTGTATTGCTACAATTGTAGTGGGTTTAAATGGCGATCTGTTTGAGACTTTAAACGCGTAGTGAGAATGAAATCGCCTAATATTCTTCAATTGCTCAAAAGTACAATTCTATTTTAAAGTTATGTAATCAGTGCACTTGATGGGATAGTTTTGCCAGAATTGCCCTGCATTTTGTTTGTATTTTGTATCGTGCAATATTCATGATTGATAAATACATTCGAAGAAATTAATGTTTGCATGTTAGAGCATAAGCAACTGCAACGTTTGAGTAAGACACGTCATGCAATTCATTAATGTCACAGAACACACAATTAATTAATACAATACATAGTTAATTTTGGTATTGACGTTTTTTTTAAATTTACTAGCTCATTAATTGATATAATTATATATTACATAGTTAATTAATAATGCAATACATAGTTAATTTTGGTATTGACTTTTTTTAATTTACTAGCTCATTAATTTCACATCTCATTGGAACTTTCAGGTTACTGTTTCTTTAGTTAAATGATATACACTGTCACAGATTTTCAAATGATTCCTTGGCGTATTTTTTTCTGCTCCGCAAAATGAAGGACCGTTTGAATTTTTGTTTCAAGGAATTCTGAAAACTGTAAAAAGTATAGAAGTATTTTATAATTATTAATGAATATAGGTGAATTTCCTCGATAACGTACGTCCTAGAAATGCAAGAGGTTATGACAAAAGAGACAAATGTCGCTGGCACTAACAGCGTGTTTCCTTCGCGTAGGCTTACCTCCATGCAGTATATGTCGGTCGATGCCACTGTTCTCGTTTGGTAGGTTAGGTAAAAGTGTAGAAATGTACTATTTGTTGGGCACCTTTTATTGAAAACCTTTTTACCTATAAGTTGTTCCACAAATTAAAAGACTTGTCGCTGCTTTTTTCAGATCATTTATGTGGAGGTTTGCATACTGTAGACAAAAATTCCATTATGGAACTACATCTCTTCAACGAAATTGTAGGATCTCCTTTTAACTTCTGAAGTCGAAATGGAACTTTTGGCATTATTTCCCAATCAGACAACATTTTAAACGATTAAAGGCTTAATGGATAATTTTACTGTCTGTGTAAGGTTGAAATAGAAATCCGTGGCTGTCATTGGTGTTAAAATCATTCATACGCCTTAAGTAACCGTAAAATTCTATCGATAGAATGTTCTATGAATATGTTAGTACCGATCACGTAGAAGTGCCGATCAACTCCTCTCTCCTCTATTTTGGATTCAAACAATAGGCATTCAATTATCATAACAAATATAAAGCATCCATTCAACTACCAATGCACATTCAATTTGTTTTATATCACAACCTGGAATTATTAATTGAAAATTCATACCCCTCGAGGTTAAACGTCTCTGGGGATTGTTAATTGAAAACAGAGGGACAAAAATTAGATTACGTAAAATCTGCGTTCGCTTCTACAGCTGCCGAAATTAATACTCTGAATTGGCCCATCGCTTTCTACCTAACGCAATAACCCTGAACACACACGGATGGAATGGAACGTTCTCTTCAGAATTTAATCTTTCCAAAACGTAATATGATACCCACACGCTGACTGGATCTGTGCAATGCACACATTTTCTGACTATATTTACTGTGCTTGTATGAAGAACATTTTCACTATAACAATTTTCAAGTGAAATTGTCAATAAAAATTTTAGTTATACGCAAGCTGTATACAGCTCGAAACCGGCGCTAGATTATTTTATGATTCAAAACCATCGACATGTACACATTTTGGATAATATCTTGCAGGTCGCTCATATTTTAAAATCAAATTCTGCTTGCTGCAGCTGCGTAGTGGTGAATATTCCTTTCAGATCGTGCCAACATTGTACACTTTGTATGAAAGGAAACAGAATACGTGTAGAACATATTTGAGAAGCATTATCATTAGCGCTTCCGGTAAAGGGAAGGTTGATTTGGTCGAAATTAAATCCCATACGCCCTCAAAGCAGATTATTATGGCTCGTAATATCACATGTCTGCTTGATCGCCAAGGGAATTCATATGCCTTAAAGCCTGGCTGATATGCATCCTCTTTCTCTTTTGTGTTCGAATGTGATTTAGAAATTTCACCCGAGGTATTTCCTATCCCGAAATCAACATTATCTCTTTACCGAAATATTAAATGTTATTGTCAATTTGCTCATTTCGAAAATTGCTGACTTTAGTGAACTCAGTCTGTTAAATTAAGAATTCATTAGAAGATTTGACTATTATTTTTTATCACTTGTCTCTTGAATTTATAAGGTAGTCGCTCTCTTATTTTTCATTTCGCAGTTTCAGTATATTCTATTACTACAATGTAACACTAAATTTAAATATAAATTGCAATAAACTATTGTAGTTGCAAATGAATAATATTTCCCGAGTAAAACTTTGGTAATCAAAATATACTAGAATGTTGATAAGTTGAGATATTGTACAAAGACAACACAATTTATAAACAAGTAAAAGTTATACAAAATTTTATTCTAGCATATAAACATAAAATTATACAAAACGTGTGCTGCTACAAAGAAAAGAAAAACTAACGCAAACAATATTTCGATTACACAAATTTAAAGAAACATATTAACAAATGACGGATATCTTGATTTTACTTTTATATACATTAATACTTTTTAATTCCTTGTTGTCTAATTTACTGACATTAGATCTACGTTCAATTATGGAGTTATATATTTTGGGCCACAACTCATTAAATTTTTACTACCTGAATTGGTGTCTCATTTCATTCCATGTAAAATAATGCAGCTATTTCGTCTTACACAGTGTTCACAAGTCTTTTCTTGGAAATTTGTTATATATTTATTAATATAAAAGAAAATTGGTTAGTAGATAATTCATTAATTTCAAATACATTGAACTCTCTAAATATTAGCGTTGTACACTAATCTATAGGTTTACGTACGCAAATTCTGAGAATGCGTTTTTGTAGTCATTTCAAAAGTTTTAGAAATATTTGAACAATACCACCTCAGCCAATTTTATCGTATTGTGATACTGATTGGATCAGTGTTACGTAAACTAAACTTAGAATAGTAGTAGGAATTATATCTAAGAATATCAAATTTATGGATAGTCTTACGTAATTTTGAATAAATATTTTCAATATTTTATTTCAAATTTGTATAAACCTCATCCCAATTTGAGCCACTGAAAATTGTTACAGTATCATCTGCTTAATAATCTATAATGCCACAATTTTTTTCTAAACTGTTTTGCGGAAAATCATTAATGTATCTGAGAAAGAGTACTGATCCTAAGACAGTATCTATCTATTTATTTATTTATTTATTTATTTATTTATTTATTTATTTATTTATTTATTTATTTATTTATTTATTTATTTATTTATTTATTTATTTATTTATTTATTTATTTATTTATTTATTTATTTATTTATTTATTTATTTATTTACAGTATCTTGAGGTACTCATGAATTAACATTGCAACCATCACTCTACTTGTCTTCAATTTTAGTAATGTGAGTTCTGTTTATCAAGAAGGATGAAAATTTTTTTAAACCTTTTATTCTAAAATTATGAAATTTTTCTAGTAGGTTAATATGATTTACTATAACAAAGGCTTTTTGAATATCTAAAAATATCCCCAAACATTTGTTCCCTGAATCCAAGTCTGTAAACATTTTTATAATCACCTTAATGATAACTTATCAAATTGATGCATTATTTCTGAAGCTGTATTCATTTTTAATCAATAATTTTTTAGAAAGTTCATTTATCCACTTTTCAAATAATTTTCAAACAATTTGGATAAACAGAGCTAAATTATAATGATCTATAATTTACATTTCTTTTATCACCATATTTGTATATTGAAACAATATGTTTAAATTCTTGCATAAATATTCCTTGTTATAAATATAAGTTGAACGTGTCTGTCAAAAGTTTTGCAGTTGATTTGATAATTATTTTTAGAGTATTATTTGTAATATTATTAACTCCTATGATTACATTTTGAAAGATGATGCATTACCTAATTATGAATTCATTATTAAGTTACCAATAAATTATTTTTATATTAAAATTTTAACATTCATAATAAATATATAGTGTAAGTTGAACATATCTGCATTACGTGGTTTAGAGATATCTAGCAACACTACTGCGATTGGAAAACAAGACAGCCCATTCGCGAATCTGAGCCCAGTAATAAAAACTAAAACACCTTTTTCCTGAAGCGGATTAGCCCCTAAGATAATTTAAAATATTTTCAATTGATAAAAATTTACATGCATGTGTAATCATGAGAGTTAAAAAATATTCATTCCAAGTCCTACTGAAAACCCAGGCTGAATTCTATTTTTTATATTAATTGTGGTAATATTCATAGAAAGTGATTTTTATGTTTTTAATTTTAGAGAGGTTTTATGAAAAACCCCAATACATTTGAGCATGAAACTAAAGCTTCTTTACCTTAAAAGTAAATGCGGCGTGGATATTAACACAGAAATATTGAAAATACTCGTAAATGAATCACCTAAATTGAGGCAACAATTAAATGAAGATTTCATTATTATTTCATTATGTTGTTCTTGTTAGACATAACTGTTATATTGGCATCTAAAAACGTACCTAATTAATTGACGCAAACCGTAACGGAAATGCACTGAAATAAACAATTAAAAACGGAAAAATGCTTTGATGCAAATTTTCGATATTACAATTTTTTAATATACTTTGCAGATACAAAATTCAATGTATCGACGACCATTCGGTTCACGTACTACAAAAACACTACAATTTCGCGATGATTGCTTCTTTCAATCAACTAGTTTACATGGTTGATTGATTGGGTACACTTACTATTTCCTGGCGCACAAGTACTATAGTTACTGTTCCCGCAAGTGCCAACATTGCCAGCTTGGTATGTTACATTCCGGATGTAGTGGTGTTTCTCTCCAGGTGGAACGTTAGATCCGGTGCAAATTACATGTTTGCTTGTGATGTTACCCTTCCAGGTACAGTCGACAGTCGACTCCGGTTATAGTGAACTCTAATACAATGAATCCTCGGTTATAATGAACGTAGGTCACTGGTCCGTTTCACATACATTATACTGCGAATTTTACATAGCTGTATGTGGAATAAATCAGCTGTTTCGGTGTCATCCAATCGGAAGGTTGAACGCCACCATAGTGACGTCGCTGTAGTGATGTGTAAGATCCCGATTGGATTGCACCGTAACAGCTGATGAAATATCACAGAGATTGCATTACGATACTTAGAGACAAGGCAAAGCAGAATCAAGCATGGTGAGAGCACGAACTCTGGTGAAAGATCTAGAGAAATTACTAATGAAAAATATACGAGGGATACAAATGAAAATAATTGATTTTTAAGAACAAAGAAAGATACTGAAAGTTTCAATTCATTCTGATAATGAATTTGGCTAGTATTAATTAAATCAATCATTGTGGATAAATTATATTTAATTTTGACATCATCGGATATACTAAACCTCTGCTACAATGAACCAAACATGTTAGTCCCCAGACGTTCACTATAACCGGAGTCGACTGACTATCCTTCAACGGAACATTGCCTCACATAGGACAAGCTCTAAGCTCCCGATTGGTCTCCGGCCATGTCAGGTAGTGCAGTGCACGTGTGTTAGTGTGTCTGTTCGGGTAGAGTTGGGGAAAAGAATGGGGAAGGAAAGATCGCGTGGCCCCTTTGTTAAGGCATAGGGTTATAGGTTAACTACTAATCATGGTCGCTTGAATTCTCCTTCAAACAGGGGGGTTGAGTTCGACCCAGATAACCGAAGCTTGAGTGAAAGCCACTCAAACCCTAGACCTACATCGATAATGCAGAACCAATGGCACTACGCCATCGGCGTTTGCTCTCCAGCTAAACGTTCCGCGTTAAAAGTGGAGTTGGCATCGCATGTTCTAATCTTGGGGGAGGGGCTTCAAAATACATCTGCGCGTTTTTTTGTTTTTTTTTAAATTAATTTTTATTTTGCAATATGTTTGTGAGCAAACATTTGGCAAAATTACATAGATTTATGTAAACAAATACATGAGAGGAGTGAAATCCCATGACCGTACTCCACTAACGATACATTATGAATAACAATTAATTATTAATTATAATTTCTGAAATGAACAATTTAAAGTCGATACGGAAGGTCTAAAGTATGATGTCGTTGAAGTCGTCTTGTGGAGTCACTATTGTCTAGTAAGTTGATAGCTAGGATATTTGAATGGTTATGTAGTCTTTGTAGGTATTTTGCACTGGTCTTCTTGATTTCTTCTTTTATAGTTGGAATCTGTAAGTCTTTGTGTAATGGTGCATTCGTTACGTATCAGGGGGCATTTACAAATTTTCTTAAGGCTATAGACTGGAAGCGTTGTAATATTTCAATATTAGAATTTTGAGCTGTTCCCCAAAGTTGCATTCCATATGTCCCTACCGGTTTTAATATTGCTTTATACACAATTACTTTGTTTGCGATGCTTAACGATGATTTGCTTCCCAGTTTTAACCTTCTAAGTTTTAGGTCTAATTCTTTTCTTTCATTCTTGATATGTTTTTTCCATGTGAGTCTTCTGTCCAGAGTAAGTCCGAGATATTTTGCTGAGTCATTTTGAGGAATAGATTGCGATCCGATTTTTATAGGTGGACACGTTTCGTGCTTGAGACTGAAGAGCCGCGCTCATGGCACATAGCGAAGTCGCCAGCCTTTCACCACTGAGATCCGGCTTTGATTCCCGAAACTCATGTGATATTTGTGAAAACAAAACGAGTTTGGCTGCTTCACAAGGGCTAGACCAACCCCTGCGAAGTGTCCTAAACTCTACCCCTATCCTTATTCCTTCCCAATTCGGGCCGCTGGGTAGTGACGCAGGAGCGCGTAGTAAGAGGCGCGTACGCGGAGATGCTACCTGGCGGTCCTCTTGACAACTGACTGCAACGTGACGTGACATGACCTTAAAGGTATTGAAGGATTACTCCCGCGCAAGTTCATGGAGGATTACTCCACAGCGCATAGCGCTCAACGCTCCTTAAGAGGCTTGGAGACGCGTTGCGTCAATGTGTAAGACGCAACAAACTAAAAAAATAAAAAAAAATAAGGTGACTTGGACAGACATCTGCGCGCACGCAGGCCTGCGCCGGTCGCTCGTCGCGGGGCGTTCGGATCGCGAGGCAGCCCCGGGGCGGCGAGCGGGCGGGCGCGCGCCCGTTCATAACGCGATAGTCTGAACCACGTGCTGCGCGGCGAGACGAAGCGACACGGGAGGTTCAAGGGGCGGAGGTTAATTACCCTGTGGGGGTGGCAGTGCGTGTAAGTTTTTAATGAGGCGGCCGCCCCCCAGAGCTCCCTTCCTGTCGTCAAAGGCAGAGGCGGGGAAGGGGGAAGGGGGGAGGAGAGAAGCGCTCGATAAAGAGGAGGACGGTCTCTACAGCAGAAGCCTCTTTGTGACAGTGTTCTCAATTTCTCTCTCTTTCGTTTGGGGTCCTTTCTCCTGCAGATAGGAATTTGTTTGCTTTAATTTTACGTGAATGAAAGTTGTTTTTATAGATATATTTTCCTTCCCGTAGAATGTAATTATGTAATGAATATTTATGAATGTTATTTTTTTCTTACCTTATAATATACACGACAAATGCTATGCTTTTGCGTATCGATTAATCCAAAACAAAGAAAGACTTAGACACTGAATGGATCCGCCATCTCCTTTCTTGTAGTACTTCTTCGCCATTAATGTTAAAAACGTTAGATACGCGCTAGATTGGTAAGAAAAGTTGACATTATGTTCAGAATACTGAAAGTGCATATAATTAAATATTTAGAATAAATTTTAGAAGTTAGGTTCGTTTATATGATTTAACAAGAGATAAGTAATTTTCCCCCAAATGTTTAGTTTCTAAAGAATAAAATTGTGTAAAATACTGCCATTCAAATTATTGTTCTCTCGAAGATAAATCAAAGTAGGTACCATTTTTGTGAAAATTTTCAATTATCAGTAGATACTTCCATTATCCAAAGTTTTTGTATCAAACCTTGGGAAGTATAGAAAGGTTATTTTTCTTAACGACTTTTGCCGAGATATTCGTCTCGCGTTTACTTATTAAAAATATATGTGCCCTGAATGAGACGAAAGGATTTCTTCATCATCTTACAAAATCGTTGAGAATTGAATTATTCACACTTCTCAAGAGACTTATCTGTTCTCTTCGACTCAAAATTTCATTTCCTCTCAGGTTAAAGTCGAGAACGTCGAGGGCGAGAGAGAATTAAATGGAGAAGCGGCAAGATAGTCTCGGGGTACTCCGCAAATTGAGTAGAGAGCGGCACATGGGTTCAATTAAGAGCATGTAAGGTGCTCCTAATTGGCAATTTTCAAACAACTATTCCTCTACGTAATTGTTCGCGACACTGTACAAAAAGTTGAATTATAAATTATTCACGTAGTAAATAAAGATTTTAAAAATATCTCAAAGGTGGAATATAAATAAAAATTTGAAATAATTTTTGTAAAGAAAATTTTCAAATATATATTTAATTAAATAACTTTTTAGGTTATTGTAATGATTGTAATATTACCGCTATTAAACGTGAATATATTACATAAGGAGACAAATCCATGAATTATTTAATGCTTACTTTTGAAGATTTAAAATCATTTTTGTATTTTAAAAGTATTATTGTATTTTTTTTATTATACTGTTTTATACGTCTTCTTCCAGCTAATACTGCGTTCGTCCAGTATTACAGTGTAGTATTTTTACAGTACACACTATTACAGTGTAACTATTTTCAGTATAAAATTATATTATGATTACTCAGTGATAATGAATATCATTCAAAGTAATAATAATTGTACATAATGTAATGAATTTCTCTTGAAAACTCAAAAGTCATTGGAATTGCTTTGAACACTTCTTCCTCAAGGTAATCTATACTTTGTTGGCTGTAGTTAGTACAAAGAAATATGATAAACATCTTTTGTACGAAACAATAGTTTGTGTTAACCTTATATTCCTATTACGAAAAAGCAACAAATAAAAACAACGAAAACATAATAATAATAATAATTATTATTATTATTATTATTATTATTATTATAATTATTACAATAATAATTATAATAATTATAATAATAATAATAATAATAATAATAATAATAATAATAATAATAATAATAATAATAATAATAATAATAATAATAATAAAAGTAAATTTCATCCATAAAAGGAGAGTGACTATCCTCCAAGGTTTTGAGACAGCAAGTTCGTATACTAGATTTTGGAGAATGAGCGGCAGAATTTCCTAACGTGTTCATCTAAAGTTTGACAGTGATAGCACGAATCTCCGTGTACAGGAACATTCGTTAAAGATCATCGTGATTTATCAAAGAAAACGTCATTTTTATTACTTATTTTCTGTACATCGAAAGGTGATAAGTCATGCTTCTCTGAAAAGCAAATTTCTCCTCACTTTCGATAGCTGTGCAGCTGATTGATATTGACATCGCGCAACATTTGCTGGCCGCGCGCTGCAGCTGTGCGCATTGCTCATCACTGATTTAAACCACTGCGCATGTATCTGTAATGTGTTGTTGAATATGAAATGGAATATGAAAAGTAGATTAATATAGGAGGGGTAGTTCCTAACTAGTTGACGAATACTGACCAAATGTCAAAAAAAACATTTTGTTTTACGTGTGGTTCCTGGCTCGCTGAAAATATACGCACTTGAGAGAAATACACGTTCATGCGAGCGTTCCATTCCTACATTTAATGCAGTTGCTTGTGAAACATATTGCTTGGTAATTTGTAATGAGAAAGATCGAATTTACTTTTTGGTCAAATATCTGAATATTGTCACAGTCCAGACGGACTCATCAAAGATGACAATTTAATAAGTTTTAGTAGGGACGAAATGCGACATGTTTACGAACACAAGTGACGGGTTCGGGAGCGTAGTGGTATTCATTTATTTCTTATGCAGAAGCTGACAAACTGTTTAATTACAATCAGAGCGGAGTAAAGAAATATTGAAGAAAAATTTTAGGCTGACCAAAAATAAATATACATTTGGTTTCCAAACAATTCAAAAACAATTATAACTTTCTCGTCACAAGGAACATGAACAATACGTCCCAAGAACCTTTGTAAGTAAAAATGTCAAATTTAATAAACTAACCTGAAAAGACATTAAACCTTTGGTGAAAACCCATAATAAATATGTAGCTAATTCACATATGGAAAATAATCGGGAAAAAAAGAAATTTAGACAGAAAACGCAATTTTATGAATAGCATGCGAGTGACAAATGAAAGAGAAAGACGACAGTTGTTTTCTAGAACTTTAGTGAAGGCATGGGAAACGCGAGGAGAATGCTTGTAGACTCGATATAGGATGGCAGAAGGAAGCCATGTTGAGATACGAAAGTGTGGTATTATAATTACTACCGATGGACGTTGCAGTATGAACATGAAATGAATACAAATGGCTGTGGTAACTCTGGACGAGTGAGCGGAGATGTTTAAGGCAGCCACAGCGATCAACGAAAGTGAAGTGATGATTTGAAACTTTTTTTTATTAATAGAAATTACAAGAAGGCCAAGATGGGAAGTGCAGTGACAGGAAACGTTTAAAGTTTCAGACATAAAATGGCCATTAAAAAAAGGAGGGGTGCTAGTGTGAATGAGTTTTGGTAATTGTTATGTGTGAATGTATATGTAAATATTTTGTTCTAAAGGTACAATATTTGTATTCTTGGTCTATTTTCACGTGTTGTTTATGATATATATTGTGTATTATCCAGGAGAGGTGGCAGTGTGGCGAAGTTTCGATTACATAGAAATCAAGTTGCAGCGACATTTGCGGCCCCCTAACTAATTTTTGAAAATTTTGATGTTTTATTCAATCGGGAGCAAGATAAAAAAATTCACGTGTCCATTTCCTAACAATCGATGATAGGCATCCCGTTTCTTGTATAAGAGGGGCTTCGCGAACCCAAACCCAAAGAAATTTTATTGAAAGGCTTGTAAAATTCCCTATGAAAAGTTTTGTGATAAGAAATAATTACAAGTCTCAGATAGTTAGAAATAATGCCATCTTGTGTGTTATAATTTTTTCACGAATTAAATTACATTAGAGAAATAGAGAACCGAAGCAATTGACTGACCAACGTTAAGCAAGAAGGGCCGTATAAATATCAATATTTTTGTTTATGAATACAACTATGGAGAGAATTAAAGAAACCGTTTCAATTGACTGCCAAGCGTGGGGCACATTTGTGGATACAAATAGTAATAAATGTATTGTTTATATTATTATTACTATTATTATCACACAATTTCAATATAGGGCAATAGTTTAAACTCAATGACAATATGTGTTAACCGAATATGATCCAATCCCAATAATAAAGATCCACTTGACATTAAATCGTGGTACATTGTCCAGATAATTTACTTTCTGATTAATGAACAAATGTTACCAACATGCCCTCGATAATTTGCTTAAATATATTATTCTATTCAATGTTATTTTGTACACTACATGTTATTGAGAATAAAAACTCAAATTACAAAATAGAACTTTTAAATTTATTTATTATTATTTATCCAATTACATCCCATTACAGCCAATCCCCAATAACAGTCCAAGGGTCAAGGACTCCTGATACATGGAATAGAATAATCATTTCCTGCTAACGAATGGTTAGGTTGGCCAATTGAAATAATTTTCATAATTCTCAGTTGTTTTAATTAATTGTTATAGATCATAATTAATTGTTCCAAAAGTATTCACATGCACTTTTCATGTTCACAATTAAATGATTGGGTAATTTAGTTAACGTAATCCACACAATTTAGAATACAATTCTATAACACAACTTAACAAACAATAGTTCGGAACGAATCTCCATATGTAGTTAACAATTATGTCATCATAGTTTGTAGTAACCGGTCTTAACAAATCTATAATGCTTTTTGTTCTTTGTTAGTCCAACTGGTTTAGTGTGGTCCAGCTATTTTTATCTCGTTCATTCTTGCCTTCTTGTCCTGTCTTCTTTTTGTTTTGGGGTGGTTGATTCAGCGATTTCCTGGTGCTTCTGTTTTGTAGCAATTGTTTCCAAGAGTGACTTGCTGCCCTTTTCAGTTCATCTGAGTATTTTGTCCTTTGTCTTCCTCCATTCTTCCAACTTATTCTTGGATTGCATACTGTTGCTTCATGTGTTCATTTATTTTAGTTTATACACGTGACATACATGTAATTATCTGATTATATAAACGGTTCTTACGCTCTGTTTCACACTTTATACACATTCATAAACCATCTTAGCGTGTCCTATTTATATTCTATATTGCAAATACTACTATCATATTTTAGGAAACGAAATTATTTTCTTCGGAAGTGGTTTGAGAAATACATTCAGTTGTTTTATTGTTTTTAAATTTACACGAATATCCTTAATATTTTGGCAATTAGACTAAATGCTTTTGACAGATTTTGCTTCGTCAATAAAAGTTTGTAAACAAATATTTAAATTAAACTGCATTATTCTTTCGAAACGACACATGTGAGCACGACAGTAACTCTACAGGGTTGTTTGCTCTTTCGATATCTACCTCATTTCTGGGGGCACTCCTGCCGTACTTCCTTGTTACAACACTCTCAGCCAAAACCAGTTTCATTAAAACGGTTCAGACTGTTTTAACGAGTTATAAAACAGAGTTCATTACTACTAACGCACTAACTAGATTTACGCACCAACTTTCATCAGGTTTCTGGAAATTTCCGCAAGAGGACCGAGACTCATGCCCTCATGCTGACCTTCTTTCAACCTCCATCAGTAGGCGACAATTGTAACACTAAGGAACTCTAATTGTAAAAAAATAATCATTTCATAGCTACTTCCCACATAAATATAATTACTTTTTTTCCCAACATAATAATAGGTAACTAAATAAATGATCACGGTTTTGATAAATTAATGGATGTTTATTTCGGTTAAATTCAAATAAACAGTTGTTTTTACTTGTATGACCGTTCACATCAGAAAGAAATGTGAAATTCTGTACTTTCAATACAGATTGTCCTACACATTTTACACTTTTAATTCGATAAAGAACTTCAAACACTGTAGATCTTAGCATTACATTATGAACACAAGCAATCAAAACACGTTAAATTGTGTGACATGAATATATCATTCGTTTTCTTGCCTTAAAGTAACGTAAATAACTCAAATAATTCATCACGACATTCGTAATAATTTGTTTATATAGATCTCTTCACTGCCATTTTCACTCAACATAACAATGACGTGGATGACCCTGCAATCAGAATCTTCAAATTAGAAACGTTTAAAAATGAAATACAGATTATTGACGTGCTGTCTCTTTGAACCGAACCATAATTTTCCAGCATAAGCAGCATTCCAGTGAAAACCGTCTCAATGGATATTTAAACAATAAAAAATTACAATATTTTCAATAGTTACACTAAATTTTAGTTTAATAAGTCTCTTCGTCCGAAAATGAAGGTAAACTCTCAATTTCGTCGTTCTTGTAAGGCGACATCAATCTGAGATAATAACAGTATTCTAGAAATTTGAATCCCAAATTATATCCTCGAAGAAAATGAGAATAAAATTTGTTAGCTACTAACTTTCTGGGGCTAAAATCTTTGGTGAGAACTGTGGCTCCTACAGGAGGAAAGAATTCCAATGTTGGATGTAAGCCCTAATTTGTCAATTTATTGAAACTTCTTCAATAATTGAAAATTGTAGAGAATCAATAGAATCTTAGATAGAGTAAAAGTGATCCACAATTGACGAAATAAAACTTCAAACAAAAATCATTATCTTATTCTAGCCCATGACCAATTGTATATTTGTACTTGGTATTTAGAGTAGGAATAATTCGACTTTTGTCTGCTAGCGGTGTTCCCAGGCCAAGGCCCTGTTTTTTAAATCTACACCTGGACAGTTCGAGTAAGGGGCACCTGTGGCTTGCATTGCGTATTCACATCATTGCGCATATTTCGCATACTTGGCCTGGATGAACTTGTTTCTTTCGCCATACACCTACAGAAACTGAGGCAATTTTAATAGAAATGTTTCTCTATTTTTGTCCTGACCGGGAGTCGAACCCGGAATCGCTCCATGGAAAGCTAGTACGCTGTCCATGGGCCATGCGATGCGTTACATGACAACTTAATAATAATAATAATAATAATTATTATTATTATTATTATTATTATTATTATTATTATTATTATTATTATTATTTTATCTACAAAAATTTAAAAAACAGGCCTAATGTGCGTATTCTATCTGAGTTAATGTTTCAAAAGAAGCCCATCAGGACTAATGTGAATAAAAATATTGATAAAACTTCATCAGAACCTGCAAAACACTCTCCCATCATTTTTACTGTTGGACCTCGTTTGCATCGCAGCACACATGGCTGGCCAACGCAAGCCGAAACGTCGCTCTCACCTGCCCCATTTCCACGCACGCATCCACACAGAGTCGTTGCATGCTCCGGCCGACGCGACGGTAAACGGTCGCATCTCGTCGCGATTTAAACGCGACGCCGACGCGTGTTTCGCTGTTAACCGCGCGCGACACGTTGCGAGGGACGCGGCGACAAAGAGAACGGCGCGCAGTCGTCACCCACCCCCCATCCCTACCCCATCCCGCTCCCGGCCCTGTGGGAGGGACCTCGCTGCCCTGTGACCGGCGGGAAAGAACGTCCGCAGGCAAAACAACGCGACGGCGAGCACCCGTGCGATGTTTCATTGCGGAACAAAAGAGCAGCGCCGGGCGGCCCCGAGGGCGCAAAACGTGTGTCCAACGCGAGGGCGACTCATGTGGTGCAGGAGACGCCGCTACAACAAACTGTTAGGAAACAAAATTCTGTAGTTGTGCATTGTTTTTGTTTCAAATACATAGTGAGTTGATGGAAACGAGTTGGCTTTTTCTGAAACTTCTTAGCTATTGTCTTTCTAACCATGTAAATGTTTTAAAGAGTATATTACACTACTTAATATAGTTAATATTATTTTCAATACATTAATTAATAAATTTCATAATGTTCAGTGCACGAAATGCTTTCAAACTTTTTGAATATATTGAAAGTAAATGAATTGTGAAAGAATTTACATGAAAATAATAACTTCTAATTTCTTTCTGTTCCTCAACGTCTGTAATGGTGTATTTTTATAAACCATTACTCAAAAAATTAGAGAGTAATAATTCATGTTTCAGCTGCAACAGTATGTGTGAGAACAATGTTTATACAGTTTTAAATAGTCGCCTAAATTATAGCGGTTAATATATTTGAGTGAAATATTTGAAAAATTTGAAGTAAAATAATGATAAGTTTAAAATTGTTTCTAACAGACAAATCGAGTCAAATGAAACGGATATTAACTAACAACAATGATTTCAACTTGTATTTGTTACATCACACAGGAGTGGAACGGTTTCGAGCAGATGAAAACATTCTCAATATCATATCGTGAAGTAACACAGATCACAGGAGATCATTTTAAATTCTACTCTGTAATTTACTCGTTGATAATTACTAGAGACAGAATTTCCATACAAATGCATATTTTATTTAAGCTTCATAGAACTTTCAAATTTCATAAATATATCTTTCTTAACAAACCCATTTTAAAAATGCATACTTTTTCCGTGCAAGTTTGCATGTTTTAATACTTTTTTGAAGAAATTTATACATAATGCATGTTTGAACATTGTTTCAATTAATACTGCATATTTAGACATCTACATAGCTTATTCGTCATTCTTTGTTCTTTTTGCATAATTTACAAATATTAAAATTAACTTATTCTTTGTCTAAAGAGCATATTACACTCCGGTACATATTATATCCCGATAGTTCGCAGTTGTCTTTGCCTATTGTTTTACTAAAAAATTGCACTCTTCGATACACGTGCTACCATTTGGAAAGCGAGTACATGCTCTGTGAGCCACAACTGCGAAATGGATCAATGCCAAGCGATGAAGTCACAAAGGATAATGAAGATGCAGTAAGTCGTCACTTGATAACTGACAATGGGAGAGAAAAATAATCAAGCACAGACTCTCAGTCCGCTTTTGTGCATAAAATAAATAAATAAATAATTCTAAAATCCATGTACGTAAAAAAACAAAAATGTATTATATACAATTTTGTAAAACTGCCTACCGCAATTCATATATTAGAAGTACGTTTACCTCTAGTGGAGGTATTAAAATTTTGTGATGAGATTAAAACGTCTTTGGAATTAGTGTTTGGAGATGCGAGTGTAACTACAAAGGAGAAATTTTTTAAAATTTGTTAAATTTAAATACTGATTTGAAATTTCTCCAAACTGTAAAAAATATATTTGTTGTGAAAAATCACAAAACGGAGAATTGGGCTTTAAATTAGCTCAGATGTCATTTTTGAAGTATGCTCCAATTTCATCGTGTGATGTATAAATCATTTTCTTCTTTAAAAAACATTTGTTTCTGACAAAAGGATGAATTTGACAGAGTAAAATTGAGAAAAAAATGTAAATTGTTACCTCGTGCAAAAGGCAATAGAACAAAAAGCTTCCAAACTAAATATTGATCGTGCTTTTTTTGTAAACGAATATCCCTTATCGAGCTTGTTTGGCTGTTTGATAGTGCATATTTGCATGCATATTTTAGCATGTGATAGTGTTTGAAAATCCTGCCTCTAGTTGTTTTTTTAGCAATTAAATGTCCCGTAACGGGCAATTGGCCTCATAATTCATGATAGTTATATTATACATGAGTTGCCTTATAGTTGGATGTACAGTGATTACTGTACATGTGTTAACAATTGAAATTTTTAATAATAAAATTTTAGAATCTTATGTTGTAGTAACAATTTAAATTCTGGATGTTAAGTTACAGACAGAATGAGTCCTAATGAAATTTTTCTAGTTAAACATATTTACAATTTTTATCTTTATTTTATGTATATTTTTTCGTAACGATGTGTCCGCTCCATGTCCATTTTCGTTTTTCAGCTTGTTGTACTGCATCTTGTCTTTCTTTTGTTTCTGATGACTTCACTTGGTGTATGATCTTTTAGTGCAATGTTCATTATTTTTCTTTCAATTTTTCTTTGACATTTTGTTCATTTCATTTTTTGTGCGGTCGTTAAGGACCAAATCTGGCATTCCTAATTAAAGTAGGTAGTATGCATGAGTCCATAATTTCTTTCCTTAAATTCATCTCTATTTTTTTAAATATGAATGCAAGACTCCAGAATTTTTTCCATGTGAGGGTTATTCTTCGACATATTTCTTTGTCAGTCTTATTTTCAAAAGATATTATCCGTCCTTGGCATATATTCAGAAAAGTATTCTATTTGGTTGTTACTGATTGATGCTCAAAGTCTGTTATGATTCGTCATAACTTTTGTCTTGTTATAATTTAGTTGAAGTCCTACCTTCTTACTTTCTCTATGGATGTCCTGAATCATTTGTTGTAGTCTACTATGTGATGTGGCAAAAATGGCCAAATCATCAGTAAATCTTAGATTAGTTTATTCCTCTCCAATCTTATCCAATCTTAGATTAATTATTAAAATTCCAACATTTTTATTCCAAATTAATAATCTGAAGACTTCTTCTAGTAAGCTTGTAAAGACATTTGTTCTTTAAAGTTTTGGTAGTAATAGTGCAAAATATACTCTATGATATGATATAAATGTCATTTTGCTCTAGCCTTTTTTCTTTTTTCAAAATTAACAAAAATATTTTTTGGCTAGCCTATCATGTTGTTAATAGTAGTACATTAGCGGCGATTCGTTTACATTATTGCATTAAGAGTACAGGAGCTTGAAATGATGCCTTACAAAGTTTTCAAGCAAACTCA